>APFE031220608.1:0-16727 GCA_000404065.3 Pinus taeda
GAGAGAACCCTACGATATGAACTAGACAATCTATATTATCCATTCAACATAAAATGTGAGTGTAAAAATATCTCAAATAAGAGAACAAGTGAGGGATTAGTGTATCAAACAGTAAAACTCCTATAAAATAAAACACATATGGTACAAAAAAGAATCACACAAATCCTTCATGGTCTATCAATCCCTTAACTCCCATCGTAAGATACTATCTATAGTTGAAATGGAATAGATTAAATAGAAACTGAAGAAGTAGAAACAACCTAGAATTGATGTTGTTTTATCTCTTAGATGAAAATGGTAAGATATCATGCCAGGGAATCTAAGATAGTTTTTTTGAGGGTTTTGTTTTAATTTGGAGGACCAATGTAGGAAGAATATTTAAAATAGTGATGCCTAAACTTTGAATAATATTAATATCTAAATAGAGGGCTGCTATTAAAATTCACACAGTGATATAGCTTGCATGGTGGTGAGAAGAAATATAGAGGTGGTATGACTATCATAGTATTCAAATTGAAGATTAAATAATCATAAGAAAACCTTTAAACTATGTTCAGAAGGTTTAACAAAATATGCTTAAGCTTACAACAGATGCTGATGATATTCTGATTTAGAGGGAATTAATAAAACAAACAGTTTTTATAATTCATTCTCTTTATAAATGATCACTTCAGAAGCTTATAAGAATATTTGAAACCCAATTACTCCTACCTAGTTATCTTTGTAAAACTTAAGAACATGAAGAAAACACTCTGAAATAAAACTAAAAAAGCTTATAGAAAAACGAAACTGTATGAATCCAAATTCAAAATCCATTTGCTTGTGTATTAATGATTCAGAAAAGTCTAGTACATTCAATGCTTAGAAATTCTTCTTCAAGTGTGAAACCCTTAATAACTCGTGAAAGAGAGTTATTTATACAATCTGAGAACTGAGAAAGTGTCTTAAATTATTTTAGAAAAATAGATAATTATAAAATCAGGAATATAAATTGCTAGCTGATCTGGCACTATTTTGGTGTTGAGTTGTTTGATGGCTGTTGCTGAAAAAATTGAAGATTGTTGAACTTATGATGACTATTCATGTAAAGGTTGAATGTTGTTTGATCACCCTCTAGTCAAGTAAATCAATTAATACTTCCCAACACTTCTTATCTGGGATAGATATCTTGGTTACCCTTCTATAAATTTCATCCATCTCTATATACTTCGTAAAAGTGGGTTTTACTAGAAATATATGCCTAATCGCATCTAAAATGAAGAAGGTGTCCTTGAGTGCATTTAGCACCACTCTTGGTGTTGTTGCACCTCTTATGTTTGGCACTGAAGCTACATTTGTGCCTACCTCTGTAAGATATCGAACATAATCCTCAATAGGAATTAATTTGTCGTTAATAACAAGCATAAAGGGAAAACCCTTACTGGTCAAAGGGTTCAATCCTACTGAAAAATCACATAACTATTGTACTCACACTGCTGCACTTTTCTTCCAACTGAAGGATGAGGTTCTTCTTGGTGATGATCCTCTTTACTTCTAGTAGAGTTGTTGTCCTGTCATTTATCCCTAATTCTTCAAGCTAATAGCTATCTTTAGAATTGAGAAACTTGATTATATCAGAAGCAATTTCTGGCATATCCTTAAGTTGTTTAGAAATAGTTTCAACATCTTCCTGAGTTTTCTCCAAGAGGTCTTTTTGATCAAATACTATCTTGATATAGGGCGAGATATCATTAATTGCTTCAATAATTTCTTCCCATAGAATTTCTCTTGCCAAACCCAATTTGTTTCCAATGTAAGATTCTTTGAGTTCCCCCTGCAATGTTTCAATCTGACCTTTTTCTCTCTGCAACTTAGCTGCATGTGAAGTGTCTGCAGCTATTTTCATATGTTGTAACTCCTTGAGTTCATTCTGAAACTTCTTGATTTCTCATGTTTGAATAGAGAGGTCCTGAGCAACTTCAACTAGTGGTTCATCTCCTTCTACTACACCTATAGTTAATGTTGTGGATGAAGTAGAAACCTTGGTTATAGGGATTGCTGCAAGAGGTACTATATCCATTAGAGTTTGGGCTATTTTGGTAGCTTCCTCTTTCTCCTTGACCAATTTCTCCATCTACTCTTCCATCTGTTTTATTTGCAGATTCTCTTCCATGATGAGCTTCAACATGTCAGACTTCTGAGTTTCAATTTCTTCAATCTCTTTAGCCATCGGGTCCTCAGAAGCTCATAGTTTGAGTAGCTTCCTTAATGCTGAAAGCTCATCATTTTTCTTGTTCACAAGTTCTTCTGCAACATTTATGATGGAGGGATCATATCCCATATTTAGCACCAAATCTTCTAAAGATTTAATCTTTGTGTCCTTTGCCAATGAGGAGACTTTCTCCAACTTAAGCTGTGACTGCGTGTTTTCTAAGGTAACCTGCAATTTTGACAAACTCATGGCAGTATGAGTTAAAGTAGAAGAAATCATATGTCCAGTTTGTTTGTGCATCTCAATTTGATCAATTGGATGCACATCCTTTAAATTAAACTCAAAAGAGGTCTGCTTTTGATAATGTGCAGCAGTCCTAGGCTGTGGAATCTGAGCCCGAAGAAAATTCATCTGCATTTTACCCTTCTCAAAGTCAAAGACCGAAAGAAGTTTGGCCTGATAGCTGGAGGAACGTTTTAAGAACTGTGTGTAGGTGTTCAACTTCAACTCTTCATTCTTCTTTTTGATTTCACTAAAAACATGAACGATGTCCTCCTCCTTGTCCTTCTGAATGCTTCCACTGGTCTAAATTACTTGTTGTTCGTGAGAAGTAGTGGAATGAGTTGGGGAGTGGGTAGACTGTCTACCAGACTGTGTATAGAGAATAGTCTCTCCAAGTCCATAAAATGTTGTTTTCTGAGACTCAAATTTTGCATCAATATTGAAAAAGATCCCAGGTCTCTTTTTCCTATGCACAATCCCAAAACCCTGGCTTGATGCTTCATTTGTAGGAGATGACTATTCTTCCCTTGTTCTTTTAGCTATCTTTTCCTGTGCAATTGGAGTTTGCACATTTGAGGTAGAAAATACTTGCTCTTCAGCTTCCTAGAGGGTGTTCTATGTCCACTCCAACTAATTTTTGTATTGTTCTATTTCTAGCCTGACTGTGTGGTGATATGGAGTAAACTTGTTCTCCACCTTGAGTTTAGAAATCATACCCATTGGGTCATAGGACCAAGTGAAACTGATACCAAACTTCATTTCCTTTAATAACCTATCTATTTCTTCTCCTACAGCTCTGGTATTGCAGATGAATGGACCAACCTGAGCTTTGAGCTCGAATTGAGTTTTCTTTGTTGCTGCCACAAAGTGTACTTCATCTGCATTTAACCTTTGCCTAATATATTCTAGTGCAAAAATTCTGATGGGGAGGTACTTGGGAAGTTTGTAGGGTGGAAGCTCATAACCATAAACGATGATTTCTATGTAGTTTTGGTAAAGATACAAATCTCCTATTGTGGCTTGGTCGGCCAACTTCAATACTTTGACAATCTCATCACTAATTCTTGGTACTAGAGTGCTGCTAATAAGACTGATAGCTGGATGAATAAACAATTCTATGAACTATTTATACGTAAACTCTTCTTTCTCCTTCATTCCCATTTTAGTCCAAAAGATCACTGATTGTTGGTTGCCTTCCTCATCTAGCTTCTATAAAGTAAATGGAAATTTTTCTCCTTGTATATGAAAAGGTATACAAGTACTGAAGCATACTTGAATGCTTCTTCAATGTTAAACTAGACAAATTGCTCATGTGTGGCTTCAACTAGGAATTTGCTGAAATTACAAATAACAATGGGTTTGGAATCAATAGAAAATATATATAAGAAACCTAGGATGGCATCATTAACGTATTGATTAGAGTTATAACCAAGCAGATAGAACAAAATAGTGGTGATTTGCTTGGTTCTATCTGGGAACATGGATGAGCCATAAGGAGGGTTTCTTTTAGGAAGAGGACTATCAATAGTTAGGAAAATATCAAGAGTCTAGGATCATTTGGTGAAATCTACTTTTTGATAGGCTTCTATCAGGATTTCAAGGGAAAAAGGATGGGTTGGTGTAGTAGTAGGGGCCTGCAACATTCTTTCAATGGAATCGATGTTGATTAAATAGAGGATTTCTCCTATGTGTGAAATGATTGTTGTTTGACTGGGATGATAGGATTCATGGCATTTCCTGACAAATTCAGGTGCTTTGTGTATCTGATGGAAAATGTAGTGGGGAAGGAGGAAGTCCCAAAGTCCTATTTCATCTATCTGATCAATTAATTGATCTTCCATACAACAATGAATTTCATATAAATCAAATTGAGAAGAAGTCTCAATGATTTTACAATCCCTATCGACCAGGGGGGTATGGTGGAAGTCAACCTGTGGATGTACAAGAGGATTTTGGATTTCTGCAACTTCTTTTCCCTTAGAAGGCATTTTATCAATGAATTTGCACATTGAAAATGATAGAAATGGAAAATTGGTTTGAAACAGAGTGATCACAGTAAAAACAGTATGACTGAATAAGAGACAAGTGGACTTGGATGTTGGCTTTCTTCTGAATAGGACAAAATAGTTGCTTAAGTGTCAGATCATCTTTGAGCTGTAAGGAGGCAATCTTGAATGAGCAAACTAGTTATAGAAATGAACTATGTAACTGTTTTCATGGAGGAATAGAGCTTTTAATGGAAAATTTGGAGCAGAGCTATTGAATGAACAATTAATTCTACATTAATTTTCCAACAGGATTAATTAACAGGTCTTTGGGACATAAATTCATGGGAGATGGTGAATTGAATGAACAACGGATAGGAGGAAGTTGATTTGATGGAAGAAATGACATGGAGCGGATGTGGATGGCGGTAAACGGTCACACGTAAACAACGTTTGGGGGCAACTTGAGGCAATAATTTGTTTTGATCTTCAGTCTCAAAAAACTAAAATGAGACTAAGGTGGTGGTTTTGGAAACTGCCCACTTCAGACCACCCCCCGCCCTCCTCGATAAGGTTTGGATGTCAAATGATGGCCGAGGAAGGATGTGGGCCACAGGATCTCAGGGTAGCATGCGGGATGAAAGGTAAGGTGGAAGGGATTTAACATGTGAGGCGGAAGTGATGGTGGGGTCATGATTTCGACGGATGTGATAGTTTTGTGTTATGGCGAATGAATGTTTGAAGTTAGGATATCACAAAATACATTGGTACTTAGAATCGATAGTTAATTTAGAATGAAACATCGTCTGGAAGCATTATCCAATGCTACAACTTAGGATAAATATACCCCAGGGTGTAGTAAAAGTTGTCTTCTCTCTGTCTTCTGGATCAACATTTATCTGATTGTAACCTGAAAAACCATCAAGCATAGAAAGCACTTGTGCTCCTGAAACCATTTAAAGTAACTGATCCATTTTCGTTAAAGGGTAATTATCCTTTAATGATGCTTTGTTCAAATTTCTAAAGTCCACACAAAGTATTATTTCTCCATTCTTCTTTCTAATAGGAACTAAATTAGCAACCCAATTAGAATATCTAAGAGGAAGAATAATTTTGGCATCTAGAATTTTCTTAATTTCCTTTTCTACAGTTGGCAGAAGTGCTAGATTAATCCTTCTAAGTTTCTATTGACAAGGTTTTGCTTCTGGTCTTAAAGTAATCTTATATTGAATTAATGGTGTATCATAAGTTTTTATATCAACATAGTTCCATGCAAAAACATCCTTGTAGTTTTTAGATAACTTAAGGTATTGAACTTTAATTTCAGGATCTAAGGATGCACATATTTTGAGGCTCCTAAAGTCATCATTTGTTCCAATATTTACTTCCTCCATGTCATATTGTGGAGAAATTGATTGTGGGTTTCCGTGGACATCATTTTGATCAAACAAATTTTCTAAAGGAATGAGTCCTTTGGGAATAAAATTGTTAGACAGCTGAATGATATCATGATTGGCAATTTTTGAGTTGAAATCTGAATTCTCATTTTCATTTGAATTCTCAATTGTTTCTGTTGTATTTTCATCAATTTGTAGAACTGAAAATTCATCCATAACCTACAAAAAATATTTTAACTGCTCATCATCTTCAAATATCTTCCAGTATTTTAGGTTATCTGGGATGGATGGCTTGTATTTGACCTATATTTGATAGAGCACATCATTTTTATCAGGGTTTTAGATGAACTAGCAGAAAGAGCTATGGAATCTGCATGAATATGCCAATCCCTTGGGATATAAGTCAAATTAAAAGCATTGAATAAATTTTCAACTGAATCCCAAACCTCATTTTAGTAAGATCTAAGCCTAGGAGGTTTTTTTTGGCAAAAAATTCTAATTCATTTAAAATTGAGCTCTGAGTCAGTGAAAACACTCAAATTTTTAACCTTTAAGCTCTTGGCTGATTGGATTCCTAAAAGGAAAGATTCATATTCAGCCACGTTATTTGTAACTTCAAAATCAAGTTTGCATGATTGTGTAATATTTTCTTTTTCTCGTGAGATTAATACTACCCCAGCTCCTGATCTATGTTTTGTACAAGAACCATCAAAGAATAGCTTCTAGACATCAGTCTAATTTGGTACAGGTATTTCAATTACATCTTCAATTTTTTCTTGAGTTTCATGTGTTTGGTTTGAAGAAAGTTGGAAACAACCAAAATCTTGATCAATTGCATAGATGGGATGGTTTCTTGATTGATCTATTTTGCAAACAGTGTGCACAATTCTCACCTCTCTATACAACCTTAGTTTCTCTCCCCCATAAAATGGAGTAGTGGCATAAGACATGTCCATCTCAAGAGTTCACCCTAATTTCGCACAACATGACCTTGAAAGGAGCATGCCAAATTTGGGAGGGATATCTGTGACAACTATATCTAACACTACACACTTTACTAGGATTTGGATGAGAGTGACTACTAAATCCTTAATCAATCCTAGACAAGGCACCCTTTTGGAATCAAAGGTGTACAAATCATGATAGGATCTAGTTATGTCAAGATTTAAATGATCCATGATATTTTTTAGCATAAGATTATGTGATGCTCTAGAATCAAGTATACAATTATATAACATAGAATCATTTGTTTTAAGAGTCACATAGAAAGGGGGTACTATTTCATCTACCATATCTGAGCTAGGACCAAAAACAACTACTATTTTTTCATCTTGAAGACTAATGATATCACTTTCAGCATCAACTGAGGTGTTTTATATCGATTTGGAGACTTTATTTTTATATCCAGGGTTTCTAGAAAGTTCTGAAAGTGGTATAGGGATTTTAACTCTTTCTAACTCCTTTTTAACATTAAATGCAATTAAAATAGTTTTTTCAATTTGAGTAGTATCAGTTGACTGATTTAATGGTCTAATAATAGTTGTTTGAGTTTTAACATCTTTGGTACAAGATTCAATTGTTGGAGGTTCCTTAGGAGGTCTTCCAAGACTAGGTCTAGGCCTAAGATCATATCTTTTGTTTAGTTCTGTAGTTAGGAATTCAGAAAAGGCATGATATTTGGAAGCCTGTGAGGAGTCTTAATCTTGTTGAACCTGCTTTTGTTGTGAGAGAGTAATAATAGAAGTTTGACCAAAAGAGGTATCCATATTATTAATATCTTCAGTTATAGTCATAGTATTGTCATCAGGCTATTGATCATCCATCAATATAGGAGTTGGAACCTGCTGATCATTACTATGCCTTTGAAGAATTTGTAATGGTGGATTTCTTTTCTATTGACCTTGATTTTGATTTTGGGGTCGAGTGACTGTTTTTTGAATTGTTCTAGGTTGAGTCTCAATCTTGGAAATTATATTGGACAAATTTCTAAGAAGTGAAGTTATTTCATCTATTTTAGAGTCTTCAGTTTTAGTCTTAGAGGAAGTTGAGGCCTCTTGACTTGGTTTAATTTTTCTTTGGGATTTTTCCTCTTTAATTTTTAAAGTGGCTGAGGCAGAACTATTATCTTCCACCTCTATAGCATTAGTTTGCATGTCTTCAAGATTCCTTGAAGTTCTTTCTCTTAACACATAACAAAGTCATCTTCAAAATCTTTTGAAAACCTAGATTTAGCTGTTGTTATAGGTGTTTTGAAATCACAGGGCATCTTATGATAAAGTTTGTTGAACCTTCTGATAAAATCAGAGACAGGTTCACCAAAGTTTCTTTTAATTTCTTCAAACTCAGTTAAAAAGTAAAGAGCATCTTTCTTCACTCCCCATTTATTTTTGAATATATTTGTTAATTCTTCCCAATTTCTAATGGAATTTGCAGGTAACTACCTAAAACGAGTCCTCACATTTCCCTCAAGAGACTGAACAAACAACATCACGTAAACATTTTCTTGTTCTATGTTCATGTTATCTGCAAAGTCTAGAAAGGCTTGAAGGTGATCCTCAGATGAGGGACCTATTTCTCCATTATATCTAGGAAGGTGCTTTAAATATCCATTAGGGAAAGCATCAAGGACTAGAGGTAAAACTAAAGCTGCATATCTTCCCTGTACAATGGGTTGAAATGCCATAGTATAGCATGATAAGTGAGATGTTTGTGAAGATGAAGATAAGGAAGAGGGAGATGGTGAAAGAGGAAGAGAATTAGTATGTGGGGGTGAAGAAGGAGGAGATAAAGAAGGTGGAGATAAAGAAGGTGGATACATCTTGAATGATTTTAAAGGAGTTGTAATCACTAACTTGTGGACCTGAGAATGAATATCCTCTTCAGTTTCAAAGAGTGGATTTGAATATATAGAAAAGGACCCTTGAGGTTGTTTAGAAGTAGAAGATTTTGGTGGTTCAGAGGTGGAATGAAATGAATAAGTGGTGGGGGAAATAAAGTCTGTAGGTTTGTATTCAGGTAGATGAACACCCAATTCAGACTCAAATTTAGGTAATCCTTGTGGAAGTGGGGCTTCTGGATGAGATTCAGGTGAATGAATAAGGAAAGATGATTTGAAATCAACTCCCATTTCTAGCAGCTCAACAACCCTAGTTGATAGGTGAGTGTACTGTGGATTGGATGGAATGTTACTATAGGGATCAAATTGTAATATATCTTTAGACTACAAGGCTGAAGTAGAAGAAGATGGTTTGTGTCTTCTTTTAGAACTGGCCTTCTCACAAGTTTTTATGGATCTGATAGAGGGCTAACTGTGTCAAATTTAGAATGGGATCTAGTGTGCTTAGAAGGTGCCAATTTGACATAGTGGAGTTTCCAGGTGAAAGGTTTTGGCCTATCTATACCTTTAATCACCTTAAAGGAATAGGAATAATATCATTTACCCAGGAAAACTTAATGAATTTCGAATCCCCAGAAACGACACCAGATTGATGTTGTATCTCTGAGATGATAATGGTCAGCTATCATGCCAGGGCTCTAAGATAATTGTTTTGGGGGTTTTGTTTTAATTTGGAGGACCAATGTAGGAAATAGATTTAAAATAGTGATGCCTAACCTTTCAAATAATATTAATATCTAAACAGATGGTTGGTATTAAAATTCACACATTGATAGCTTGCATGGTGGTGAGTAGAAATAGAGAGGTGGTATGACTATCACAGTCTTCAAATTGAAGATTCAATAATAATAAGTAAGAAAACCTTTAAAGTATGTTGAGAAGGTTTAACAAAATATGCTCAATCTTACAACAGATGCTGATGATATTATGATTTAGAGGGAATTAATAAAAAAAATATTTTATGTAATTCCTTCTCTTTATAAATGATCACTTCAGAAGTTTATAAGAATATTTGAAACACAATTAATCCTACCTGGTTATCTTTGTAAAACTTAAGAACATGAAGAAAATAATGTGAAATAAAACTGGAAAAACTTACAGAAAAACGAAACTGTATGAATTAGAATTCAGAATCCATTTTCTTTTGTATTAATGATTCAGAAAAGTCAAGTACATTCAATGCTTAGAAATTCTTCCTCAAGGGTGCAACCCTTAATAACTCGTGAAAGAGAGCTATTTATACAATCTGAGAACTAAGAAAATATCTTAAACTATTTTACAAAAATAGATAATTACAAAATGAGGAATATAAAATGCTAGCTGATCTGGCACTATTTTGGTGCTAAGTTGTTTGATGCTGTTGCTAAAAAATTGAAGACTGTTGAACTTGTGATGACTATTCCTGTAAAGGTTTAATGTTGTTTGATCACCCTCTAGTTAAGTAAATCAGTTAATACTTCGCGAGCTTCTTCTGTGGGATAGATATCTTGGTTACCCTTCTGTAAATTTCATCCATCTCTGTATACTTCAAGAAAGTGGGTTTTTCTAGAAATATATGCCTAATCTCATCTAAAATGAAGAAGGTGTACCTGAGTGCATTTAGAACCACTCTTGGTGTTGCTGCACCTCTTATGTTTAACACTGAAGTTGCATTGGTGCCTACCTTTGTAAGCTTTCAAACATAATCCTCAATAGGCATTAATGTTTCATTATTTACAATCATAAAGGGCAAACCCTTGCTGGTCAAGGGTTCAATCCCACTGAAAAATCATTGAACTATTGTATTCACACTGCTGCACTTTTCTTCCAGCTAAAGGATGAGGTTCTTCTTGGTGATGATCTTATTTACTTCCAGTATAGTTGTTGTCCTATCATTTATCCCTAATTCTTCAAGCTCATAGTTGTCTTTAGAATTGAGGAACTTCATTATATCATAAGCAATTTCTAGCCTATGCTAAAGATGTTTAGAAATAGTTTCAACAACTTGCTGAGCTTTATCCAAGAGGTCTTTTTGATCAAATACTATCATGATATAGGGCCAGATATCCTTAATTTCTTTAGTAATTTCTTCCCACATAATTTCTCTTGCCAAACCCAATTTCTTTCCAATGTAATATTCTTTGAGTTCCCTCTGCAATGTTTTAATCTGACCTTTTTCTCTCTGCAACTCAACTGCACGTGAAGTGTCTGCAACTATTTTCATATGCTGTAACTCCTTGAGTTCATTTTGAAACTTCTTGATTTATGCTATCTAAATAGACAGGTTTTGAACAACTTCATCTAGTTCAACTCCTTATGGTGCACCTGTAGTTGATGTTGTGGTTGAAGTAGAAACCCTGGATACAGGGATTGCTGTCAGGGGTACTATATCCATTGGAGTTTGGGCTCTTTTGACAACTTCCTCTTTCTCCTTGACCAATTTCTCCATATAATATTCCATCTATTTTATTTTCATATTATGTTTCATGATGCGCTTCATCATGTCAGACTTCTAAGTTTTAGTTTCTTCAATCTCTTTAGCCATCAGGTCCTCATAATCTCATAGTTTGAGTTGCTTTCTTAATGCTAAAAGCTCAAAAATTTTCTTCTTCACAAGTTCTTTTGCAACATTTATGTTGGAGGGATCATATCCCATCTTTACCACCAAATATTATAAAGATTTAATCTTTGTGTCCTTTGCCAATGAGGAGACTTTCTCCAACTTAAGCTATGACTGTGTGTTTGCTAAGGTAACCTGAAATTTTGACAAACTCATGGCAGTATGAGTTAAAGTAAAAGAAATCATCTGTCGCACATCCTTTACATTAAATTCAAAATAGGTATGCTTTTGATAATGTGCAGCAGTGCTAGGTTGTGGAATCTATCCTTGTAGAAAATCCATCTACATTTTACCCTTCTCAGTGTCAAAGACCCAAAGGATTTTGGCCTGAGAGATGGAGGAATGTTTCCAGGACTGTGTGTAGGTGTTCAACTTCAACTCTTCATTCTTCTTTTTTATTTCACTGAAAATGTGAAAGATGTCCTCCTCCTTGTCCTTCTGAATGCTTCCACTGGTTTGAATTACTTGGTGTTCATGAGAAGTAGTGGAATGAGTTAGGCACTGGGTAGATTGTCCACCAGACTATGTATAGAGCATAATCTCTCCAAGTCCATCAAATGTGGTTTGCTGAGACTCAAGTGTTGCACCAACAATTTTAGAGATCCTAGGTCTCTTTTTCCTATGCACAATCCTAAAGCCTTGGCTTGATGCTTCAGTTGTAGGAGATGAATTTTGTTCCCTTTCTCTTTTAGCTATATTTTCCTGTACAAGTGGAGTTTGCACATTTGAGGTAGAAACTGCCCGCTCTTCATCTTCTTGGAGGGTGTTCTCTGTCCACTCCAACTGATTTTTGTATTGTTCTATTTCTGGCCTAGCTATGTGGTGATATGTATTAAAAAAATTTTCCAACCTGAGTTTAGAAATCACTCCCATTGGGTCATAAGACAAAGTGAAACTGAGACCAAACTTCATTTCCTTTAGTAACCTATCTACTTCTTCTCCTACTCCTCTGGTATTGCAGATGAATGAACCAACCTGAGCTTTGAGCTTGAATTGAGATTTCTTCTTTGCTGCCACAAAGTGTACTTCATTTGCATTTAACCTTTGCCTAATATATTCTGGTGAAAAGATTCTGATGGGGTAGTACATGGGAAGTTTGTAGGGTGGAAGCTCACAACCATAAACCCTGATTTCTGTGTAGTTTTTGTAAAGATACCAATCTCTTGTTGTGGCTTCGTCAACCAACTGCAATAATTTGACAATCTCATCACTAATTCTTGGTACTGGAGTGCTTCTCATAAGACTGATAGCTAGATGAATAAACAATTATATGAACAATTTATAGGTAAATTCTTCTTTCTCCTTCATTCCCATTGTAGTCCTAAAGATCACTGATTGTTGGTTTCCTTCCTCATCTAGCTTTTGTAAAGTAAATAGAAGTTTGTCTCCTTGAAAATATATGAAAAGGTATACAAGTATTAAAGCATAATTGAATGCTTCTTGAGTGTTAAACTAGAGAAATTTCTCATGTATGGGTTCAGCTAGGAATTGGCTGAAATTATAAATAACAGTGGGTTTGGAATCAATAGAAAAGATAGATAAGAAACCTAGGATGTCATCATTAACATATTGATTAGAGTTATAACCAAGCAGATAGGACAAAATAGTGAATATTTGCTTGGTTCTATTAGGGAACATGGATGAGTCATGAGGAGGGTTTATTGTAGGTAGAGGACTATTAATAGCTACCAAAATTTCAAGAGTTGGGGATCATTTAGTAAAATGTAGTTTTTGGTAGGCTTCTATGAGACTTTCATGGGAAAAAGGATGGGTTTGTGTAGTAGTAGGGGCCTGCAACATCCTTTCAATGGACTCAGCATTGATTAAATAGAGGATTTCTCCTATGGGTGAAATGATTTCTCTTTGACTAGGATCATAGGATTCATGGCATTTCCTAACAAATTTAGGTGCTCTATGTATCTGAGGGAAAATGTAGTGGGGAAGGAGGGAGTCCCAAAGTGTTATTTCATCTATCTGATCAATTAATTGATCTTCCATCTAACAGAAAATTTCATATAAGTCAAGTTGAGAAGAAGTCTCAATGATTTTACAATCCTTGTCGACCAGGGTGGTATGGTGGAAGTCAACCTGTGGATGTACAAGAGGATTTGGGATTTATGCAACTTCTTTTCCCTTAGGAGGCATTTTATCAAATGAATTTGCAGACTGAAAATGATAGAAATGGAAAATTGGTTTGAAACTCAGTGATCATAGTAAAAACAATATGATTGAATAAGAGACAAGTGGACCTAGATGTCAGCTTTCTTCTAAACAGGACAAAATAGTTGCTTAAGTGTCAGACCATCTTTCAGATGTAAGGAGGCAATCTTGAATGATCAATTTAGTTACAAAAATGAACTGTGTAACCATTTTCATGGAGGAACAGGGCTTTTAATGGAAAATTGGTCTGAAACAGAGTGATCACAGTAAAAACACTATGACTGAATAAGAGACAAGTGGACCTAGATGTCGGCTTTCTTTTGAACATGAAAAAATAGTTTCTTAAGTGTCAGACCATCTTTGAGCTATAAGGAGGAAATCTTGAATGATCAATTTAGTTACAGAAATGAATTGTGTAACCATTTTCATGGAGGAATAGGGCTTTTAATGGAAAATTTGGAGCGGAGCTATCTAATGAATGGTTCAATCTGCATTAATTATCCAACGAGATTAATTAACCGGTCTTTGGGACATAAATTCATGGGACATGGTGAATTGAATGAGAACAGATAGGTGGTAGTTGATTGGATGGAAGAAATGACATGGACCAGACATGTATGGTGACATGGAGTAGTGGTAAATGGTCACACGTAAACCACGTTCGGGGGCAACTTGAGGCAGTAAGTCGTTTTTGGATTTTAAGTCCTAAAAGACTAAAATGAGGCTAAAGTGTTTTAAGGTGGCGGTTCCGAAAACTACCACTTCGGACCCCCCCGCCAATAAGGTTCAAATGACAAATGAGGGCCAAGGAGGGATGTGGCTCATAGGATCTCAAGGGAGCATGTGGGATGATAGGTACGGTGGAAGGGGTTTAACATGTGAGGCATAAGTCATGGTGGGGTCATGATTTTGATGGATGTGATAGTTTGGTGTTATGGCGAATGAATGTCTGAAGTTAGGATATCACAAAATACATTGGTACTTAAAATCCATGGTTAATTTAAAATGAAACATCATATGGAAGCATTATCAAATGTTACAACTTATGATAAAATCCTTTCATGCTCCAATAATTTCTCATATTTC
Source organism: Pinus taeda (assembly GCA_000404065.3). NCBI lineage: Eukaryota > Viridiplantae > Streptophyta > Pinopsida > Pinales > Pinaceae > Pinus > Pinus taeda. The sequence continues at coordinate 14,597 of APFE031220608.1, forward strand.
TACCTACCTTTTATACTCCTAACATTTTCATTTATTCATCCAAGTGCATTTAGGCTAGCAACTCAAGATTTCCTTTTAATGACTAATCTACCTCTATCTCTTATTTCCTCCATTGGCTCATATTAAACTATTGAGCCAGTTTTATTTTCTACCTATTGCTACCTATTGACAAAAATTTAAATCAAATCTAATCATGATTAAACTGTACAATTGGATTAGATGAACTAGGTGTGGCATTTAAACAATATGCACACAACCTTTATTTTTGCAAAAATAAAATTGACTAAGAGTAGTGGTTTTGATTTGCAAAACTTTCAGAGTTTATTGTTTTTTTCTTTTCTTTCTAACCTAACATTTTACTTTTGCCTCCATTTTTTTGGGCATCTATTCTAACATTTTTATTTTATATGGACTTATTCATAAAATATCCCTAACATATTTTATTAATATTCTTTTTGTCCATATCATAACTTAACATTTTTTGAAATATATTTTCATTTTTTGACTAATTGGTACTAACTTACCAAAACCAAAAAATGTTACAACAGATGTATGGCCACCCAGTGAAAGCCTAGAACTTGGATCAACACCCTTACAAATTATAATGGAGATCTCAGAAAAACCACTCAAAAAACCACTTATCTGAGATCCCATTGATCCCACCAGAATTGGGGATATCCCCCATAGGGTTTCATCTCTATAACACACCCCACTTACCCCATTGGGATGACTACAACTAATCCAATATTTCTTGTTCTACTAGAAAAATGGGATATATATATATATATAAAATATATCACACCCCGCCATTGTGCCCTGGCGATTGCCACTGTTTACCAACCCAAGATATGATGGTCACAAATGAGTAATGAGATAAATGACTTGTGATTGGATTTCTTCGAGCCAATGTTATTGATCGTTAATGGGATGATACCCCATCATAATCATGGTTCCATCCTAGGATTCCAAGTTTCCCATTTCATGACTAATAACAGTTGCACCACCACCCCCATCCTCCCCGTTGACATCATAGGGGGGGTTTCAAAAACTGACTTTGTCATCAAATCCCAGTGATCTTCATCATATAATTGAGGTAGAGCCTCAGTCCTTTAAATCATATGCAACCATTTGCCCACTTCGGACATGCCACTCTATTTCATTGTTCCACCATTTTGTCTCAACTACCACCGCAACTCATTCACTTGTTACCTGATTTCCATATTTTCATGCACCCTTAAAACGATTTGGGGCCAACACATTGGGTTAGCCTATAAGGTGGATCCACCTATAAAATAATAGTAGGAATGTCAGGCTCATGCGTCCACGAAGACTACCTGGACCTATGTCTTCCTACTCATTCCTAGTGTGTCATACTTTATTCGTTCCATAAATAACTTCTAGGCTTATGTGTCTAGGTGGGCTACTCCTCCATGTGGCCTCACATCCGGTTGATCCACTATTTTACCCTACCACGATAACCCACGCCGAGTCATCCAAGAATTTCCCTCCCAACTCCTTATTCAAGCTCCGAGAAAACTCTTGTGGCCTGACTTACCTTAGGACCCACCCTGCACCAATGTTCTTGTAACTGGGAGTAAGTGGCAGCCTCCCTGTCCAGCCCCTTTGTTGAAAATAATACTGAGAGGGGGGGTGAATCAGTATTATCTAGTCCTTTTAACAATTCTTCCTTATTTATACTTTGAATTATTTTTTCATATCAGTACGATAAAACAATGAGCATGAACAAGAAAAACAGACAATCACATCAAAGAACACCAGATATAAGGTGGAAACCCAATGTGGGTGAAAACCACCTGCTGCAATATGTCTCTATCTTCTTTCAAATTAGAAACTCTTTTACAATGGTATTGTACTGGTGCAGTCCTTTACCAGTACGCAGGCTGCAACCTGCAGAGAGCTACAACTCTCTCTCGTTTTCCAGTCTCTCCTGGAAGGGAGCTACAACCCCCCACTTCTTTTCTTTCAAGGACCACTTTTCATAAATTTTCAAACTGGATCCATAAATATCAAATGATCATCAAGTACCAGTAAGTCACCCAGATAACCAGATCCACAATAACAGAAAACTAAACCCAAAACACCTTCTGTGGCGTCTCCTATGGCGCCTCCT
>APFE031220620.1:2223-15530 GCA_000404065.3 Pinus taeda
TTTTCCCACACATCTGGTGTAGGCAATTGATGCTTCAAAATTGACCCCATGGTCTCATCGGCCTCTGTATATTTGTAAAAATGGGGAGGCTCATCAAACAAATGTGTGATTTTATTCATAATAAAAAATAGACTTTCTACCCTGTTGAAGAGGGTCTGCCCTGTTATTGGTCCTGTTTCTGTTGATGAACCTCCTGCCTCTGAAATCTGATTTCCTGCAAAAGTGTTCACTCTCTTAGCATACTTCTCATGTGAGAGCAACTTTCCTGATGGCTCCAGCAGGCTAGGCAGACCCCTATTTTGCAATGCCATAAACCTGTTTTGGAACTTGTTGATGTCTGCTTGCATATCCTGGACTCTTCTTTCCAGGGTCTGAATCAGGTTTCTCAATGTCAGGTCCCTTTTTATCAGTGAGATGGTCTCTGTCCTGTTTCCAATTCCCATTTTGATGAGCTGGGAGCTTGTTCTGTAGTTTAGCACATTTATCATTCTAGTGGCAAACTCAGGCATACTGCCTAGAGATGCCCTTGCTCGTTGTATCTCTCTATGTGCTTTTCCAATGAGCATTATTTGCTCATGGATGGCCTCAATATACTCCCATTGATCTGTGATAGATTGGCCAATATGGCCCCACATGACCCTTTTGAGCTCAGATGTGACTTTGTCTAGTGTGAGCTCTTTCTCTAGCTCAGTTATCCTTTTCTTGAGGGCCTTTACCTCCCTCTCTCTTTCAGCCACATTCTGCTTGGAATTATCATATTTTTCATTGATTTTTGCCAGACTGTCCTTGGCTTGATTTAGCTCTGACATCTGAGACTCCAAGACTTGAATTTCATTCCTCAGCTTTTGCATATCAAGGCTTTCAGCCTGCTCTGTTGTTGGTGCTGAGGTGGATGGTGCCGCCTGTTGTACTTGCTGGCTAGGAGGGGCAGTGGTTTGAGGGATTTCCTCAATATTTATTGTTTGTGGAGGAGGTTGTGAGGTTTTCCCTACCTCCTTTTGCTATAATGCTGCTTGCAGGGTAGCCTATGATTCCTGCAGCTTCTCTTGGGTGTGGATGAGCTCTTTGTATAATGTCATCAGCATAGTAGCTGCATCCTTATCTTGCCTGAGCTGGGCAATCTCTTCAGTTTGAGGATGAAGAGTTGCTACGATTTTTAACATCTTTCTCAATGCTGCCATATCATCATCCCTCAGCTTCAGAATTTCTTGCACTGCCTTAACATCTTTAGGATCATGCCCAAGCTCTATTTATGATTTCCTCCAGAGCTTTGATCCTATTGTATTTAGCTTGAGAGGAAGCCCTTTCCAGCTCAAGCTGTGCAGCGGTGTTATTTAGGCTATTTTGCAGCCTATAGTTCACCAGGGTTTTATCTACCAACGTGGCATAGACCATCTCACCCGTTTGTTTGTGAAACTCTATTTGATCCATTGGGTGGATGTCTTTGGACATGACCTCCAGGTTGGTCCTGATATAATCTGCAGTTGACTGTGGTTGCTGCACTGTTGGTGTAAAATGGCTCATGATTATTTTTCCTTCATGTGCATCATATGCAGACATGAGCCTTTGCTGGTTCGTAGGGGCCATTTTCAATAAGTGATTATAAAGCTGCAGTTTTAAGGGTTCATTTCTGCTTTTGATATCCTTAAACTGCTGCTTAATGCTTTTCTCACCTTCCCTCCTTTGACGTGAGGAGCTAACTTCTCCTACTGTTGCCCTATCTTGCTCTTGTTGGAAGGAGCTGGCTAAGGCCTCCATGCTGGGCAGGCCTGTACCTGAAGTCTGCCCCATTGGCATTTCCTCTCAGAGAAGGGGTTTAGTCTTTGCCTCTTCTCCCCTTGAGTTGGTGACACTGTAAGGGGAGTCTCTCTGTCTCTTTTTCTGTTCACGTCCTCTCTTTGAGGGGTTTGGAGGACGGAGGATTCAATCCTTGAATCTTGCCTTGGGGGTGCCATTTGTGCTGGCTGCTGTTGTGTGGCCATTGGGGCCTCTGCTGTCTGTTCCCCCTGTACCTGTTGCTCCTTTTGCTGTTGTACCTATTGGGGTGGCTGCACCAGTCCCTGCTGTGCCTGTTGCACTTCCAAGTCCTTCTCCTTGCCTTTGCTCTGAGCTTGGCTTGGGGTTTGGACTGCCTCTTGATGTGTTGTAGATGATGAGGCAGCTGCTCCTGCTTGAGGCTTTGGTAGAGCGAATACCTGTGTAGGAAGTTCCAAGTCAGCCAATTTTAGAAGATGTCTTCTAGCTCTCTCATTTAGTTCTTCTTGTGTGACCGGTTCCTCCAATGTGCCTCTTTTCCACTTTGGTTGATTGGCATATTTTTCAATGTGGGGCAAACTTACGTGGTCATAACTAGAGAGCTTATATTTGAGCCTTCTGAATGATATGGAGTGATTAGGGTCATAGGGTTTCCAGAGGAAACTGGTCTTCAAGCCAAGGCATTCTAGCTTTCTATCAGCTTCTTTCCAGCCTTCCTTGTTTCAAAACAGGTGGCCCAATTGATTTTTCACTTTCATTTGTGCCTTCTTGCCCCTTGCTGCGAAGTGTACCCATTATCATCATTCCCAAATTGCCTTGAAATGTATTCAAGGGCCAACTAGTCTCATGGGCACATATTTGGGGCAATTTGTATGGGGTAACTTCACACCCATATATTGTGATTACGGTGTTACTTTTGGTAAAAGTTACCAATCCCCAATGCTGTTACACTTATGGATTAACTGCAGGATTCTCTGCATCTTCATCAAGTTCAGTCTTGGAGGAGGCGAGCTTAGAACAAGGACCATGCTGGGTGAATGAAGAGGTCTATAAATTCATAGTAAGTGTACGGAGAGTAGGTTTTGCAATGAAACACTGAGGTCCAGTACACTACTGATCTTGGATTGCCTTGTGCATCTGTTCTCTTGACAATGAAGGAGAACTTCTCATGTTGATAATATAGAATCAGGTGGTAGATGTAGGAGGTGTATCTGAACACCTTCTCTCTTGACAGGTTCAAAAACTACTCATGCATCTTAGCTGATATGTATGTGGCATAATCATAATAGATTGGAGTTTTGCCAGGGGAAAACATAGTGATCATCACTAGTACAGTTTCATCAATAAATTCAACTAATTTGTACCCCAAGATGGAGCTGATCATATCTGCAAGATCTACACCCAGTTGATTGAGGTAACCATCAAAAATAGGAGGGTACAACACAGTGTTAGAGTTTTTAATAAACAATTGGTTGAGCTTTGTGATTTGTGCATCTGTCAGCATCTTAGCTCCTTGGTTTATTAAATCCAATAGAGACAAGGGGACCAATTTCTTCTGAGTCTTAAACTGTAGCATCTCTCTAATGGCCTCAGGGGTCATGTAGAATAGAACTGAGCCTGAAGGATCAAGCACAGCTCTTTGAATGGGGTCATAGCAGACAACACATAGATGAATCAGGTCAGGGAATTGGTTGACCTGAGGGAGCCTGAAAATTGGGAGGAAGGAATCCTAAATGCCTAATATGTCTGTCCCATACACATGTTTGGTCTTAAGCTCATTCAGCAGGTGGAGGTAGAACTTGCTGTGTGATGAGGAGTCCTCTGAGATTTGGTAGTCCAAGTCTGCCAAATCCTACCACTCCAGCTCTCTCTGAGGGGCATTCAAAGGGGCAACATTGAGGGCCACAGGTGCAACTGGAGTCTCCATGATTATTTAGATTCTATTTTGTATATGGATTGTTGTTTCTTCGACTGAAAAATAGGAAAGAACGCTGCCTGAGTGAAGAGGTAAATTGAGAAATGAAAGGTAACAGGGCAAGTTTGCAGTAATTGAAATACCGTTTCAATCACTTGAGAGGGAAAATCTTAGTCTTTACCAGACCTTTCTCAATAATTAAGTGTAGGTTCCGGGTTTCTGTTCATGACTGCGCGAACGAAAATGCAGGATTTCAATAAAAGTTTGGTTCAAACAAGCTCGGCTAGTGAATTTCGACCGCTAAATATCTAAGTGGGAACTGGGTGCAGGGAATTCTTCGGTGAATTATACGTTTTTAGTGCTTTTAAGTGAGTTTTCTGTTATTGCAGAAAAAAACCAGGCTTTAGAGAAGACTTGCAGGGAGAAATACCTCGTAAATCGATGGGCCGGGTCACCAATGCAGGTGGGTAGGTGCGCCGAAGGTCCTCTGGTTGATTTGAGTAGGTTGGTGTAATTTGGTCATAGAATGCATGCAGAGGGTGCAAAAATAGTTTTTTACAAAAGTGCAAAAAGAACGCGAAAATTGACAAAATATGGCTTTTTTGGGTCTTTCGCGCCTTTTTGGATGACGTCAGCATGACGTCACCAGGTGGGTCAGGGTCGGATGACGTCAGCATGACATCGTCATGTGACATGGCGACCCATGAGTGGTCCACGAGGGTGGTGAGGTGGCAGACAAGTGGAGCAATGGCGGACGGAGGTTGCGGACGCGGCGCTAACGCAGGCGGTGACGCAGCGGTGACGCTGGCAGGCAGTTTTAGCGGAAAACCGGAAACCACGGCGGTATGATATCGGACAGCTTATGCTACGGAAAGGAATTTGTCAGAGGGGGCTCCGATGAGATTTGGGGCCGACGCATGGACCCAGCCTGGCGTCAGCTTCTGACAGATATTGGACGATATTCTTCGGACGTCGGGGCCGGTCCGATATCCATGTCAACCGTTGGATGAAAATGGCTTGATCGGACGGTGGACGGGCCATTGACTTGCACGGATGATACGACGTCAGGCGGGTATTAAAATATTGTTTTCCTTGGAATTTGCGCCCGGCGGGACCCTTCGAAAGTTTAATAAATTTCATGGTTTGTAATGTATTTCTTTGTTAAACCATGTATAGCCAAAAACTTTAGAAAAAGGCGGAAGCTACGGTTTTTCATGAAATTTTGCAAGATCGCGGATTGGTTTCAAAACTTAGGCAAAGTGGGTTTTCATAAAATTTTCGCATAAACACGCAAATGGGTCCCAGACTTAGGATAAGGTGGATAAAGTGGGTTTTTGCATATTTTTGCTTTTTTTGAGTGGGTCTAAGGGTGAAAAAAGGGTTTTTTCAAGGTTGCTTAGGCAAAGTGAAGGGTGGGCTAAGCAGATGAGTTTCTAAGGGGTGAAGAGAGGTTAGGCTTGGGTTCTCAGACTGACCAGATGTCAATTTGATTCCTTGGTAGTGAATCATATGGCTATAGTGCCAAGGAGGGGGTATTTATAAATTGCTTAGGGTTTATACACCATGGTGTTATAATAGTAGGGAAAGGGAAACATAGGGAGCTAGATAATAAAAGTTAGAGGTTAATATGGAGGGAGAAGGTGAATGAGGAGTGATATTACTAAGTTTTCCTGAAAACAGCTTAGTTTAAAGAGTAGATCAAAATGAAAAGAACTTTGCACAAGAAATGTGGCTTTTAAAGGCAATAAGAACCAACATAAAACCTTGAATTCTTTCATAATCACAACTGGTGAGGGGATGTTAGTAATGAGTGATGAATTAGGAAAAAAGGGAAGTTAGACATGCTTCATGATGTTGTTTTCCTTGTATTTAATCAGCAAAATTCAGCTTGGTAGGGACACCACTTCTGCAACCCCATCTACCTACCCAACTACTTGCCTAGCATTTTTTGTTTCTTCTTGGAGGGTGCACTTGGACTTGCAGACCCTTTATGTGCCTTTTCTTTTCCATTGGCTTTTTCCTTTGATTTCCTACCTAGCACTACCCTTATTTCTTCCAAGGCCCCAGATTAAGCAGTTGGGAACCTTAGTTTCTCTGCCTAACTATTGATCTACCAAGATTTAAACAGTTTGGACAGATTTCTTTCTCTATTCTACAACAGAAATTGAAACATGACATGATCCAGATTAGGCTGTTGGATCATCCATCAAAACTTTAATAGGCATGAAGGCATGTACACACCTTGTCTTTCCTTGGAAATATGGGATCTTTGAATCAGCAAAGTAGAGCATATTTGGCATTTGAATTTGCCAATCATGAAATATGAAACCTATTGGTATAAGTATCCAACAGTGGCTCCACTTGGGGATGGTTTTTCTTCTTGAAAGACCAAGAATAGCAGGTTAGCAAGCCTTGGCCCTTTGGCTACTACTTTCAAAACTTGGAGCTTTTTCATCCTTGAACCCTCAAAATGTAGACTGACCTATTTATAATGCATGTTGCAGTCCAGTGTTTTCCTGCTTCTGCAAGATTTTTGAAATCAATTTATTCACATACTTAGAGAAAACACTATATATAGCAAATTATGTATAAGGGCAGCCATACTGCATTTATGGAAGGTAATTAAAATAGTGCTTCAGCATCCTGCCATTGACAGGACCTTCATCCAAGTCAGTCTCATCAAAATTTATAAGAAAGTAGGTATTATTTCCTTGTACTGCTTAGATGATAAATGGTCCTCTCCAAAGGGAATCAAACTTTCCATGCTTTCCTTTGTTTTCTCTCCTTGAATCCCACTTGAGAACTTTGTCACCTATGTTAAAATCCTCAGCCTTGGTGCTTCTGTCAAAAGCTTTCTTGAGCTTCTCTTGTAAGATTTGAACTCTGTTATAAACCTGGTCCCTAGTTTGCTGTAAACATATAATCTTATTCACCCTCCTTTGCATATCATTGGGCTCAGCTTGACTTTCTTGGAGTAGCTTCATAACAGGGATCCCTAGTGATGAAGGAAATTTTGCTTCTAATCCATAGACTAACTCATATGGGCTGACCCCAATTGATCTTTTGGTTGTTAATCTATCTGCCCATAAGGCATTGTTTCTTATGCCAATTTTTTTTGTTTTCTTCCAATACCTTCTTTATGATGTTTACAAGGCTTTTATTTGATGATTCAGCAAGGCCATTTCCTTGGGGATAGTATGCAGTGGAATGGCCCAAAGTAATGTGGAATTTATGGCAGAAGCTGACCATCTTCTTTGATCTAAAAGCAGCATCATTGTCTGTTATTATCTTATCAGGACATCCAAATCTAGCAAGGATATTGGTCTCAAAAAACTGAATGATAGTGGAGTCATTTTCTTGTCTAAATGGGATTCCCTCAATCCATTTAGTGAAGTAGTCTGTAGCTGTTAGGATCCATCTATGTTGGCCTGAAGATGAGTGATTAATTTCTCTAATGAAATCCAAACCCCATTGCTGAAATGGTCTCTCTGTTGCAATAGGCCTTAAAGGTAGTGGCAGTAACTGTCTCTTTCCTTCAAACACTTGACATTTATGACATGCAGTGGTAAATTTCTTGACATCAGAGAAAATAGTGGGCCAATAGTAACTAGCTCTCAGTATCTTATCCACAGTGGATTTCCAATACAAATGTCCACCACAATCACCTGCATGAAATTCTTCCATGGTTTTGTTGGCCTCATTTTCAATCAAACAGTTTAATAAGATACCCTCATGGTTTTTCCAAAGCAGATTTCCATCCATAACGCAAAATTTTAAAGCTTTCATTTTTAAGAACCTACATTTAGTTCTGGACAGCCCTGGGGGAGCACGCAGGTTTTGTAACACATAACAGATATCAGAATACCAGGGGGATTTTTCAAAGGCTACATTGATCTTTGGAGTCGCCAGCTCTGGTTCACTGTCCAGTTGGTTGATGCCCAAGGCTTGGAAATTTGTTTCAGACATTAATTTGGCCAAACCCTGCACTTTTATTAGTTTGGTAGGTTTTATTTCAATATCAAATTCTAGAATGTTTGCAATCCATTTTCCTCTTCTACCCTCTAAGTTCTCTTGAGTAAGTATGTCTTTAACAATTGGGCTTGGTACATAGGCTATTACATGGGAATATAGGATATAGATACTAAAGTCCTTAATAGCTTTAACCAAAGCATATGCTTGCTTTTCCATGATCTGGTACTTGAGGGGTGCATCTCGAAGAGGTTTGCTGAAGAAAGCAATGGGTTTCTCATTTCCTTGGTCATATTTTTATAGTAAAACAACAGCAATTGTGTGTTGGGAGGCAAAGGAAAATATGATGAATTCCCTATCAAATTGAGGGTTGGTTAAGACTGGGCTTTGAGTGAGGGCCAACTTGATACCTTCAAAAGATTGATCTGCTTCAACTATCCATTTTAATTTTGAATCCTTTTTAAGCATGTTATTGAGCAATCTGCTTAGTTCAGCCAGGTTTGGGATAAACCTCCTTAGGAAGTTGATTTTTACCAGAAAGGCTTGTAATTCCTTTATATTTCTTGGATGAGGCATTTGTAGGATGGCCTATATTCTATCTGGGTCGATTCTGATGCCATCTTTGGAAATAATATGACCAAGCAGTTTACCTTCCTCCAAACCAAACAGGGATTTCTTAGGATTTAAGGAAATTCCATATTCCTACAAGTTATGAATATATGCCTTAGATGTTTCAAATGTTCTTGGTAAGATTTGGAGAAGGGTGTGAGATCATCTAAATAAATGACAAGGAAGTCATGAATCTCTTTAGCAAAAGCAATGTCCATTGCTCTTTGGAATGTAGCCCCTGCATTCTTCAAACCAAAAGGCATTTTAAGATATTTAAAGGTTCCCCATGGGGTTGTAAATGTTGTTTTGTCTTGATCATCAGGATGAACTAAGATCTGGTTGAAGCCTGAGAACCCATCAAGTAAAGAAATTCTTGAGGCCCCCACTACTCTCTGCAAGATGTGATCCATCTTGGGTAAGGGGTAATTATATTTTAAGGATACTTGATTCAAGTTACTTAGATCAACACAGAGCCTTATTTCACCAGTCTTCTTTCTTGTGGGGACTAAATTTCAAATCCAATCAGAGAATCTGATTGGTGTTATAATGCCTGCTTTAAACATTTTTTGTACCTCTTGTTCCATTGTTGGGAGGAGCATAGGATTGATTCTCCTTAATTTTTGTTTAAAGGGCTTTTGATTTGGCTTGAGTGGGATAGTGTGTTGTATAACAGAGGTGTCATAGGATTTTAGATCCTCATAACGCCATGCGAAGACATCTTGGAACTCTTTGAAAAGGTCGATGTATCTAGGCTTTTGGTCAGGAGGTAATGCAGCAGATAGTTTTATGACTTTAGGTTGTTCAACAGTCCCAATGTTATACTCTTCTATGGCAGTGTCGAGGGGCTGCAATTTTGGTTTGCTGGGAACATCATTGGAGTCAAAAATTTCTTCTAAAGGAGCTAAGCCTGTTCGAAGAAAATTGTCTTTTAGTTGTATCAATTCAGTTTCATAATCAGCTACCTCCTCACAATTAATTTGTTGGATTTCTTGTATATTGTGTTTGTTGAAAATTGTAGGATGTAGTATTTGATTTGCTGTTTTGGGTGATATTTCTTGGTTATTCTGTTTACCATGTATTTTTGATTTACTTGTTGTCTCAAGTCTTTGTGATTGAGTTGCTGTCACAAGTCTTTGTGATTGACTTACTGTCTCAGTGTCCATGTTTAGACCTAGAAACTCTTCCTGTAAAGTCAAGAAATTGTTTATTTGTGTATCATCATCAAACACCTGCCAGTCGTTGAAATTGTTTGGGACATATGGTCTGTGCTTTATCTCGGCTGTGAAACAATGATGGGGCTGGAAAGGTAGCTTACAGGTACTTGCAAATGTGGCCAAACTATGAGCATGCAGATTCTGGGTTCTAGGAATTTTGGCAATCTGAAATTCAGTGAAGGATTTTAGTAACTCAGTAGCAGCAGACCTATAAGACCTCAGTCTTTTGTCATTGCTGACAAAATTGCCTTTCACTTGTTGGATAAATAGGTCTGAGTCTCCTAGGATTGACACTTTTATGGCTTGTAGGGATTGTACTAACTTGAGGCCTAGTAAGAGAGCTTCATACTCAGCCATGTTGTTAGTGCACCTGAAGTTTAGTCTATAGGCTCTGCCTTCTGCATGGCTATTTTGTCTATTATGTATCCAAACTCCAGCTCCTGCCCCTAATTTGTTGATTGATCCATCAAATTCTAGTAACCATAAGATCTCTTGTTCTAGGGGAGGCTGAATAATATCTTTGTGGTCTGGACTTGTGAGTGGAAGTTTAGGTTCTTCATCTAGTTTGACTTTTAGAACAGTCTTCTCATTTGATGGGATCAACTTTGTTTCTAGAGCAGCAGTTTGTTCATTAAAGTCTTGATCTTGTTCGAGTGTCTGGTTTTCATCATCATATGATTTGTCCTCTTGCATATTCTCCTCTTTTGACTCAACCAATGTTTCTATGTCAGGATTTCCTTCATTAATATGCTGATTTGGTTTGATTATCTGGATTTCTTCATTATTTGTGTGACCTGTATTGTCATTGAAAAGGATATATGAGTCTATGTCAGAATGGACAACATATATGGGGAAGTTCTGAGGCTTCTCTACAGTGCTGACCATATATTTCATGAGTGATTCTCTATATAGTCTTTTGGGTTGACCAAAGACTGTGATTGTGGCATATGACATGTCTAACTGCAGGGACCCTTGAAGTTTAGCCCCCCATGATCTTGATAATAACATCCCATATTTGGGTGGGATATCAGCAACAACAACATCCATCAAGATTGTTCTATTTGGGTATAGGACTAGGGATACACATAAGTCTTTTATCAAGCCTAGACACTTAACTTGGCTGGAATCAAATGAAAATAGATCCTTATATGGCCTAGTAATATCTAGATTTAGTCTTTCCATGACTGATTTTGGCATCAGGTTATGAGAAGCGCCTGAGTCAAACATTGCATTATGTAGTATCTTATCATGGATATGCAAGCTGACATAAAAGGGTAAGATCCATGTGCCTGCTGTTTTTACATCAACCTCTGGGCCAAACAGCAATTCTGGGGTGTCATCCAACACATTGACATTGTCTTTGTTTTGAGTTAGTTGGAGGGACTTCTCAATATATTGTTTATAGATGTCATGCTTGGCTAGCTCTGCAAGAGGAATGGCTATTTTCAGCTTGCCAATTTCAGCTTCCAAATCAAAGGGTTTTTCAAATTGGACCTTAGTGTTGTGGATGACTAGATTTTCTTTATTCAGTAAGGTTTCTTCTTGATCCTTGCATTGATCTTGGGGCTTGTGTTTTTCATTCACCTCTTGAGGCTTTTTACTTGGATTAGGTTGTACAGATGATGCATCTTGTGGCTTCTGTGTTGAGGGAAGTTGTTTAGTGATTTCTTCAATGATTACTTCCTTTGTAAGTGAATCATTTGTGTTCATTGGTTCTGTTACTATGGCACTCTTGGGCTGCAGTCTGTCCTTTGTTTTTTCAGGTTGTGTTATGTTTACAGTTCTACTTCTCATTTTGTATTGTTTATGGACTTCATAAATAGCTGTGTCATAGCCATGTTTGAAGTCAAATGACTCACCTGACTTGGTTTGGAATTGTTTAATTTCATCCTCTTCCTGATCTTCTTGACTTAGGAAGATTTGGTGCTCATCATGAAGGCCCATTACGTGAATGTGGGTGTCATCCACTTGCTCATCTGAAGTGGATGTTTCAACGTAGTTTTCCTGAAATGGAGGTCTTATCTCTAGATCAGTATTGGTCTTGCCAACATTTGGGTTTTGAGTTCTCCTAAAGTTTGGATTTATGTTAGGGTTGTTTTGTGGTGCTTCCCATGAAGACTTTCTCTCCACTGATTCTACCCTGTCACACAACCTCTTCATACCAGAGATTATTGCATCCAATTTGTGGTCAAATACTGAGGGTTCTTCTTTGAAGGAAACCCTTTTTCCAATCTTGCCTTGTTCCTCTTAGCAATTAGGTTAGCCTCAACTGTGACAGAAACCTTTTGTGCTTCTTCAAGGGTTTGAGGGGCTCTTTCTTTTAATTGATAAGCCATGTCAGGGTGAAATCCATCAGGGAATTTGTATAAGGCTAAATCCGGAGGAGGTCTTAAGTTTTGGGGTATTGCATTGTATACATTGTTGAACCTAGCACAATACTCGAACACTGTCTCTTGAGGACCTCTCTTAATCATGTCATATTCACCGAGTATGTGCAGGGGATCCTTCTTTTTCTCCCATCTCTTGGTAAAAGCTTGGTAAAGCTCATCAGGGTTTGTGATGGTATTTGCAGGAAGTGATCTGAACCAAGTTCGGACATCACCTGTCACGCTTTGGACAAATATTCTCATCCTCACACTATCATCATCTATCTCATAGTTCTCAAAGTGATCCTGCATCCTCTTGGAATGTTGAATAACAGAGTAAGGGCCAGTGGAGTCAAAATATGAGATTTTGGCTTGGTAATCCTGAGGTAAGGCTGCAGGATTAGCAGGTAATTGCAGAGGTGCATATCTCATAGCCATATTCACAAGGTTTGCGGAATTGATAAGGACAACTGGGACAAAAGGAACAATGGGAACCACAGGGGTAACAGGTATAGCAGAGCCTAGAGTGTTGGTCAAGGGAGTATGTGTGGGGGATGAGGATGTTGGAGGAGGGCTTTGAGATGTGGATGGAGAACTAGGCGAATTGGGGGTGGACCGAAAAAAAACTTGATTAGAGTGGAAATGGGGTTGGGATAAACTGTCTCTAGACTAAAGTCAACAAGCTTGTCTGGCCCTTGCTACTTCTTGATAAATTTAGGGATTGTATTAGGACTTTCAAAGACCGTAGGCGGGTTTGGGTCAGGATTTGCCCTAGTGTACCGAAGATTCTTCTTGGGAGCCAGCTTCTGAGCTAGTCTTTTTAAGTTTTTTAGGAAAATTTGTATCTTGCAAGGACTGGACAAGATTTTGAAAAGGCTATATATATCTCAAAAACGAGTATGAAGATTTAACTGAATCAACTCTTCCTTGAGGCTGTTGGTGTTGGTACAGAAACAACTTTAAAGGCTTATTGATTAATATTCAGTTTTTAGGTGTAACTTTTAGGAGATATATAGTATTAAGAAAATCCTGCAGAGGTCCCCAACAGAGTCGCAATTATCTTATCACTCAGGTTGTTCCCTGTTCCTAAAGGGAATACGGCCGAGGTAACCACTAACCAATCTTGTAGCTACAGGTCCTAGCCTACCGACAGCTAGAGAGGGCTCTCTCTTTATAGTTTAGCTTTGTTTGATGAGTTTTTAGACTAGTTATGATGCACTGTTTGTTGAATTTGGTGGGTTGGTGAATTCTTTTAGAACTGAAGTATAGATTTACAGGACAATTTGTTCCATTGGGCAATGGAGTTGAGATATTTGTGCTCCTGAAAGTGGATCTGTGGAGACAAAGTGTTGCTGCAGAGCAAGTTAGGCATGTGTGAAGACAATATATCAGATTTGTTGGTGAAAGTGGGAATTTAGTGAGTGAAAGGCAGTTAAGAATATTTCACTATGCTAATGAAGAAACATGAAAGTAATGCTT
>APFE031220621.1:0-14696 GCA_000404065.3 Pinus taeda
CTATCTTCTTTACTGGACCTATGGCTTTGTGTTGAAGGAATGCATTTCCTTTCGAGAAGATCACATCATAGCCTCGATCCTAAAAAATGGCAACTGATACTAAGTTCTTCTTCAGCTCGGGTACATACATAAAATTCTTCAAGGTGAGTGGAGCCCCATGCTCCCTCTAAAAATAAATCATGCCCAATCCAGTAACATTAGACGCCAAAGCATCACCCATCTCGATATGCATCTAGATATTGTTCTCCTCCGAGTCACTAAATAACTCTTTGTCACCAATCATGTGGAATGAAGCTCCAAGTCTAAGTATCATACACTTCCTAACATTGATGACACCAAGTATGTAATGAGGGAAAAGTCCAATTCGAATTGAGAGGCCAAAGCCTCACCTGTCACTCATCCTTAGAACTTCTCCTTGGACTTCTTGAGTGGGAAATTTGTAAAAAAATGTCCCATCTTGTGACAATGAAAGCATTTAACTTTTGTCATGTCTTTCTTCTTACCTCCATGATAAGAATTTGATTTGGAATGGGAATTTTTCCCTTTGCCCTTCCTTGCCTTAATCACTAAGTCACAATTCTCTTCATCATCAGTCTTTAATGAAGATCCATCCCTGGTGTTCCTCCTGATCTCATCCTGCATAAAATCTGACCATAGTCATTCCCAATCTGGCAACTTCTCCCAACCATTGACAGAGTCCTTATAATTATGCCCAAATCATTTGGGAGTTCAAGAAGAGCAAGGCTCACCATATATTCCTCGACAACCATGATTCCAACACTTCCAAGTTCATCCCAACATTAAGTGAAATTAGTCAAGTATTTTGGAATGGTCTCGCCTTTCTTCATTTTGATTTTTCGAAGTTTATCCTTCAGTGCCAACTTCCTTTGATCATTGATATTCTGATACAGGTCATTCAATGTTTTCCACATAGCATGAGGAGTTTCTTTCCCATGGAGACTCGAGACAATGTGGTCTCAAATCCCTCAAGGATTACCCGCCTTGTCTTCGCCACACACTTCTTCCATTCATCCATGTTTTGTGCATCAGTGGTCGTTGGCTTAGGAATTTCCTCTTCAACAAATTCCTTCAATCCATTGTCCTCCAGCACAGCTACATCATGTATCTCCAGGATATAAAATTTGAGTTTCCTTCCAAGGCATACTCGAGCCTTAACCCATAGAACTCCATCTGTCGATCCTAAAGTATGTATTGCAAATTTGACTTTCACCTATAACCCAAAAACTCAAAACTTTGAAATCTCCTCTAGTATACTATTCTCAGCTCTGATACCATGTATATTTTCTTGTAGATTCAAAGAATATCTAATGAAATGTACTAAAGCAAAGACACAAATCTACTTCTACTCTTTACAATGAGAGCAAATCAAGATGAGATTACAATTCTTGTTCACACAAGAACAATCCCAACACTCAGTAAAATTAATCTCCAACCCACAAGAAAGCACTATGCAACACTTAGCCAATTCACCAGCTCTCCAAGTCCCTATTTGCTTGCGCAAATCCTATGACTAATTAACCCATATTAAGAGGAATTCAGTGCACTCAAAACTGCACAATCCTTTGAAGGATTAGTTCCTAATTACATGCACTATCATTGCAACTCAGAAAAATCTAAAACAAATAGTACATTGTCCCTGCACTCTAGTCTCAACTAGGTCTTTTTTAGAATCGACATGCATGAGTTTCTGATGAGGAAATATTCATTTAAATAGACTAGCACTAATTGAGTTCACTAATGCATCAACTATTGTTAACTCACTATTCATTCCTCAAACAGTTTGAAACTAATTTAACTAGACTTAACTCAATAAATTGAGTTAACTAATTACCACTCATACTTAACTCATCTTGGACCCCTATAATATAAGGAGAACATATACATGGCTTCAGAAAGACTTCCAACTCTAAATTCCTAAGCTAATTAAGTTTAATAAACTTAATTAACTATTTACAAGTTGCTATGCGAATAGAATTCGATTTTAATTCACAGTGTAATTCAAGGAAAAATTAAAATGGAAATTCTTGTTGTCATTTTGAACAGGTAGTGGTGGAAGTAGTGGAGCTAGTGATTGCACCCAAATAAATTATCATAAAATGATCCAAACTACCCTATGTCCTTCAATAGTCAAATCCCCTTAATTGCAATGGTTGGAATAAAATTATCTAGCTTAACCCCATCTCATTCACCTTTTTTAAACTAAAATTGTATTAATGTCATTGGTTATAAATTAGTAAAATGATTTAACCCACCACATGTTGATAAATATTTTAAAGTCAAATCTTATTAATTGCACTCGTTTGAATAAAATGATGTAATCTAGCCCAAGCAATTCAATTTTTTAAAATGAGATCTTATTAATATTATTAGTTTTAAAGGGTTTCATAAAGAAAATCTAACCATTTTAAAAGTTTGTATGGATCAAACCAAATAATAATCTTGATAATTTCATAATTATTTTAAATTAAAATTTCTCCCATCACAAAAAACTCTTATCCCAAAAAAATTATCAAAATATTAATCAATAAAACCATAAACCCATTTCCTTCCATTTTTGAAAAATGGAATCCTATGAACGTCATTAGTATTAGACAATGGTGTGCCCAAGCTCAAAGTGTTATTATGAACTAAAATCCCCCTATCACGAATAGTCTTAAACACCTACAAATCATTATAGTTGAGATTGGTAGATGTAATGTAAGAAAGTTTGTCAATATATTTAAGTGTCAACAAAGATATATATATGTGTAGGGTTGATATGTTTTAATTAATAGTCAAATTAAAACATATATAAATATAATATATAAAATATAAATTTTAGCTCAAAGGTCATATTAATTTTTAAAAAGAAAATTTAACAAACTAAAATTAATAAATTGGATAAATACAAATTACGAAACAATGTGCTCTAACAAAGCCATGGGGAAAAACTAATATATTAAATAAATACAAAGTATACAATGAAATCCAACTAATAAAAATGAATGATTCAATAAGCTATAGACCCAAGTAACATTTATATATAATATTTAATTTAATAAAAATTCAAAATCACATTTTAATAACATTTTAAAAGCCAATTATGATTAATAAAAAATATATAATATTAATGTAGGGTAGTTAAATTTGATCATCAAAATTTAACATAATAATTAATTTATTATACAATTTATCTGTGGGTCCAAAAAAATAATTAATATAAAATATATCTATATATATTAATGATATAATAATTTCAAATACGTGTAGATGAAAGACCCATTAAACACATTAGCAATAGTTATAGTAAATAATTATATGAAAATGTCCATTTATAACTAAAATTAAAAAATTATCAATAAATAAATCAAGTTCGTGAAGGGGTATTCAGGGGATATTTTAGGATGCATAATCCATTTATGCATTCAAAAATAAATTTTAAACAACAAAAAATCACAATTTTGCTAGAAATTATATTTTGAGATTCGAGGCTAAAAAAACGATTTCGTTTGTTAGTTAGTCTACAATAAATTAAGTTTAAGATAATAACTAATTTTTTATTAGTTAACAAGCTTAAATTTAAACCATTAAAAACTAATAATTTAAAGAAATAGTAAATCAATATTTATTATTAATAATCATAAGTATTAGTTTTTTAATTTAATTTTGGATATTAAATTTTAATTTAATTTTGTTTTGATTTAATTTGACTGAGTCAAAATGTTAAAAATTACAACATCCCTCCCTTACTAGTTTACTAGGTTACGTTGGAGAGTTTTTAAATTTCATTTTATTTTTAGTCAAAATGTTTAACAAGATAGGACATTACAACATCTCTTCCATATTGTGTTGGAGAGTGCTTCTTTGGGCGATAAAATTGGTCATTTTTTATTAGGCTGGTCTACAACCAAGTATGCTAGAGATATGTACTAAAATACGATAGAGATGTGTAACTTAATGTAACATTTTAACATTTTAACTTGTGAAAATGAAATAAAAATATCAAAACAAAAAATAACCCTATAAAAATTAAATAATAAAAAAATAAAATGACCCTTGGTATTCACCCATGGTATTAATGTGGAGTATAACCTATTTAAGGGGGAGATTAAATTAGCCTAGATCCAGCTTAGTTTGATAATATAATTAGATACATAATTAGTTGTAGAAAATGGTAATGATAGTGAGCTATAAATATATAACTTTTATGGACATGTTTGCCCTATGCCTTTTTCTATGTTTTGTTTCGTTGAATGGATGAATGCATAATGTGTATATATGCGTATAAGCTTCATAGTTTCCTACTTAAGTGTTATATTTTCTTAGTTCTAAATCAAAGTTTGAATTGTTGTATTGTTGGGGTTTGTTCAAGGTGATTATGCTTTTAATAAAATATGCCCTCCAATTTTACAAATTTGATTCGCTAGAAGTTGTAGATACATTTTAATAAAATCTACCCTCCAATTTTACTAGAAATTGTAGGCGCATTTTAATAAAATCTACCGTCCAATTTTACAGAGTTGATTCACTCAATCCACCCTCCAATTTTACATAGTTGATTCACTCGAGGCTATAGATGCATGTGGCCTGATTTACTCATGGCACTCACAGAGACTATTCCCTATTCAGAAAGGTGTTTTAGGAACAATAGGGTTAAGCATAAATGCATAGTTGTTGTAGATGCACGTGGCCTCCATAAATGGCTTGATTTACTCATGGCACTCACAGAGACTATTCCGCTATTAGAAAGGTGTTTTAAGAAGAATAGAGTTAAGCATAAATGCATAGCTGTTGCGAATGCACGTGGCCTGTCATAAATGGCCTTGATGGAGACTATTCCACTATTCAGAAAGGTGTTTTAAGAAGAGTAGGGTTAAGCATAAATGCATAGCTGTTGTAGATGCACGTGGCGTGCTATAAATGGCATGATTTACTCATGGCACTCATGGAGACTATTCGGTGATTCAGAAAGGTGTTTTAAGAAGAGTAGGGTTAACCATAAATGCATATCTCTTGTAGATGCATGTGGCCTGCCATAAATGGCCAAGATTTCCCGTCAACTATTCCATTTTTTATTAAAAAAATCTTTATATTTGAGGTTCATAGTAAACTTAACTCATATGTAAACATTTGATCCAAGTATGGTAGAAATATTGTAATGTTTAACATTTTGACTAGGTCAAAATAAAATTAATAAAAGAAAAAACTTAAAATCAATAATTAAACCCCACTAATCTATTTTAACTCTGGATCTACCAGATATAGAGAGGGATCAAATCTCTTTTCATTTTAAAATAAGTTTACAAATAAAAAACAATTGATACTCTTAAAACTTGGTAAATCAAGAATTAAAATAAGACTAAATTATTATTGTTAATTTGAAAAATTCTCATAAAAACAATTTCAACTTATTAAAAACCTGTATATATCAAATCAAAATAATAACTTTTTATAATTTCACAGAAAAGGGAAAAAGAAGATTAATAAAACTCACAAAACCCTAAACCCATTCCCTTCGTTTTTAAAAAATGGGAATCGTATGGGGTAAAAAGTCTCAACCGAACAATCCAACAATATTAGAAAATGGGGTGCCCTTTGCTCATTCATGCTATCGCTTTCTTTGCTCATTGGGCCCGACACTGCGTTTTGAATCTGAGCAATGTCGATGAAAACCCTGGTCGAGATGATTCAGATTCAGATTTATGATGAAGAGGCACTGCGGAGTAATTATAGTCATCCTATTGACGACGGTACATCATGCAACAGCCAGATTCACCACGGTAGCTGCTGCGACACCGCAAGAATTCATGATCCAACGGAAGAAGTCCCATCCCAACCCGATGATACCCAAATCAAGAAGCGGCGATCGGATGCGGGGATCGAATATAATGTCTCTGAATTTGGATACGAAAGAGTGGATGGTGTGTGATGGAGATAACCAAGCCTGGAGGTTGTCCGATGGAAACGCACAACACCGCCAGACCGTGTTGAGATTTTGCACACCGTGATGAGATGAGCCGGATGATGTACTTAGAATATGAACCACTATAAGTGCGCTTGTTACTTTGGGAGGTGGAGGAATTGCCTGGATAGTAGGTGAATGCGGTTAAGACGGTAGGTGAAGGAAGGACTGAAGGTGATCCAATAGCCTTCCAACATGACATCGACATGACGCACGTGGAAGCCCCTTCATCAATAACGGTTCGAAAAATGTTAATTTTCCAGTATGTATACTTTATTTGAAAAGCCATGTGATGAGGGAGTCGCTTTTTGACATTTAACATGTCAAAAGTGAGCACTAAAGAATTAGTTGGATCGACTGCCCCAATCGCAGAAAGTAAAGCACTTCTCTGAGCCGAACATGACTGGAGAACCTCTAAAGCGGACATAGCGCACAGACTCTGAGCCAGATCCTCCACAATGGAGTAATTCTAGGCGGCCCTAGCATTAGGATTAATCGTCACACGTTTAGCGGAACCTTTCGGTATCCGTGGTATAGTCTCGACAAGGGGTCGCTCGATATGAAGGTCAGTACCTCCGGGAACAGCCTTGTCCTTGGAAGTTTCGGCTTCACCATAATCACATGACTGAGTAGCCACATGGACGTTGGAACCCATCATGAAAACATTTGATGATTTTTCCCCTTCCTAGTTGCCCCCTGCAGAGGTTCCAGGGTTTGAACTCGTGCCAGCAAGAAGTTGCTGCCCTTGGGGAAAAGGGTTGGTCAACACAGCTTGGGAACTAGAAGTCCCTTGCTGCCCTAACAAGCGCTGAGTGTCTTCAATCTTGGGGCAAAGATGAGTTAAATGGTCTCCACTGCACAACTTGCCTGGAAACTTGACTTTCTTTTTCGACTCATTTCTACCTCCACCAGCATTATTGCCAGATTTATTTGCATCAAGCTTCCCATCCTAGTTCTTTTTCTTACCTCGTCCTTTCTTTTTCCCATTGGAATTTTGACTTCCTTTCGGGTTATCAGATTGGACAGCATTAATCGAAGAAGTTTGGGAAGCGGAAGGGTTAGACGATGTGAATTGGTTGTTAGAAGCAGTTTGTAAAGACAACTGTTGTAATTGATTCAACAAGTTCACCGTATTTGTGTCTACTGACCCAACAATACCATCTGCGTGGGGACCTGGCTTCCGCTTAGCTACGTCAACCTTAGACCCAGGAGCATCTGGCAAGTATTTTTGTAGGATCCCAGACTGAGAGTAGAATAATTCTAATTGTTGGGCCCTAAAACTGGCTTGCTCCTCAGAATAGACCCCAGACATGGAGACATCCTTGGAGATCTCAGGTATCAAAGACTTCAAGAACCACTCGAGACAGTACTCCGGAGGGATTTCAGCTTTAATGAGCCTCTTTCTCCATCTCCATTCCTGAATTTGATCAGAAATGTGAGTTGCCCTATCCTGACAAAAAGTGGCCAGTAGTTCGGTTCCGGCATCATACCGGACAGGCAACTGAAAATGGTTCAAGAAAATATTGGCTAAGTCGGCGAATGATGTAAAGTTGCCCCCATGCAACTCTATATACCACTTGGCCACGTTACCAGTCAAGGTGCGTTGAAATAATCTCAACCTAACCGATTCATCGATCAGGGAGTTCGATGAGCACCATAAGTGGAACGTGGTTACGTGGTCGCCCGGATCCTCACCACTCTTCCCTTCGAATTTTGGAATATCTGAAGGGAGTTTAGTTGGGACCAGAGGCCAGGCCGGATTATACTTGATTGGGTCGTTAGTTAACTTAGTGAGGTCTGGCAAGTTCAACGTTGCCAGAAACGGAAGTCTAGGAGGAGCTTGGGGATTCCACCCTGACTGGGCGGCACTCCCAAAGCTATGAAAAGATTGGCCTGGATTTTGAAAGGAACCAGGCTGCCCAAAGTAACCAGTAGAACCCGCTGAGCCAAAAGGCAAGCCTTGTGACCTAGCAACACTCGGAGTTTGACCAACTCCAGCCGTATATCCACCATACCCAACAAAGTTTCCTCCTAAAGGATTGTAAGGAGTTGAAAACCCCTGATATGGATTCCAAGCCGTAGCTAGGGGAGGAATAATTTGGAATGAACTAACTGTAGTATATGGCCTATTCCCATATTGGCCGAAGAATGGATTCCCAGTTCTGGCACTACTAAGCCCAGGGTTATTCCAACCTTGGAAAGGATTGTTGCTTTGTCCTACCGAAGAAAAAGGCATAGATCCTATCGTAGGGTTGGAATGTGGTATATGAACACTTCCAAATGGAAAACCTTGGAACAAAGCCAACCCACTCATCATGGACGTGGCGGCCCCGAACGGAGCTGAAGGAATGCCCTGTGAATGGGCGCCAAATGGGGAGTATCCAGAACCAAAAGCATTGGTTTGGGAATTTCCACTCGTGGATGGAATGGATGTAGACCCAACAAAAGAAGTGCTAGCAAAAGATCCGAATAAAGAGACGGAAGGGATGGAAATAGTCCCACCCCCTTGTACAGATATGGGAGTCTATACAGTCGAAGCACTTGTAGAAGCCATGCTTCCAGTAGTGGTCATCGAAGGTAAGCGCGTAGCGTAACCTGGACTTGATGGTCTATGCGTTGGAGTCCCAACATATTGCAATACGTGTGGATGACTGGATGGTAGAGGAGAATTCGGAGCAGCTAACGACTCTGAAAGTTCTTCTACCTCAATATTATCCTCCACTTGTAAGCGAACTTGAGAAAGAACTGGAGTGTTCCTCTCTTGTTCTATGGAAGTACCAAGCCTTGCTTCAATACTAATGCCCCTGAGGGGAGGATCAATCCTCGATGCATCAATTGTCATGGGACGAAACCCACCAGTATTATTACCTCTGCGCCTTCTCGGAGAAGGCTCTAAACTCGGTGGTGAAAGACCACGAAGTCTTCGATACCGTCTAGGAGATCGGTCAGCCACTTTGAATTTCTTGTTTAAAATCTAACTAAAGACTCAAAAAATTTAAAGCTAGGCCAACTAAGAGCACAGAGCACCCACTATAAAGTCCCTAAAGATACAACCAGTCAAACAAATTTCAAGTATTTCCGCTCCGGGTGATTAGGACCGGACACCAAAATACGAGAAAGTGAAAAATAAGGAGCCTTCCGAAGATAGTATGGGATGATGAGGGCCCAGGCCTATTAGCGAAGGTATCAGAGGAAGTTACGCTAACCTCCTAACAACAGTCTGCACCGGTGCAAGCCCCCAAGCTTCGCAAGGGTGCCCTCCAGTAGTGCTGCTGAGAGTGATACAACGTCGACCTCAGGTGCCACGGGATTCCCCTCCACAGCCACCTATGTCGTTCCCTAGGAGAAGCAACTATGGATACCAACTCGTCGCATAAGGCACGTGGAACAATCGTGAGGTAAGTTCGGAGAAGTAGGAGAGGGGGTATCTCTCTTCCCTATCTTCACAGACCCTCGTGCTTAACGCCCAGATCCAGAGCTTTCCTGGTCTTCCTAACACTATTGAATTTTCTCTCGTTAATCAGACTCCTATGTTTGACGTTTAATACGGCCTTGGAGAGTTAACTCTCCACTCACCTAATCAAAGGCCCAAAAATCCTAACACTTGTTGGTATATTTAACTTAAAAGAAAAAGTTCTAGTAAATTTTAGTTAGCGCTTGATTTTAAGGGCTGTTTTTTAAGTCAAGGGATGATGGAAGTGAAACTAGTGGTGTTTTTTTTTCGACGCAAAAGAAATTAATAAAACCTAACTATATGCATGTGCACTTTGTCATTGTTTTTCGATGAAGAGTAATTTCTATAGGGTTCGAAAGGAAACTTCTAATGAAATAAAATTTTCTTTTCTTTTCTTTAATTCACACTTCACACCCAAAAGTTAACAAAACTATTTATGCCTAAAGAGATGCAAATCTATCCTAATGCAACAACTAAATGCTTGATGCAAGATTGAAAACAACTCTAAAACAAAAAATGAAAGTTGCTTTGCTTTTCAAATTTTCTTTTGCCACTTACAATATCTAGATTGAATATGAGATGCTACCATTCATTTCGTCTAAATACTAAAAACAAAACTCAAGATAAACATAAAGCACTTTCACTCACCAAAAGGAAACCAAATGAAAAGCAAGTTCAAGAAAGCAAAACAAAAACTTTTCAAGAAGTTCTCTTCAAAGTAGCAACAAGAAAGTCTTTTTGAAAATGCTCTCAACAAAAACTGAAACTTTGCGATTGAAACAAGAAGCAAGAAACACTTTTGCAAGTTGACACCATACAATGAATGAAAACTCGACAAAAACAAATGTGTTTAAAAAGGCTTTTTAACAACCAAAAGCAGCAATGAAAGCTTTGGTAACAAAGACCAAAAAAGATCAAAAAAGACAATTTCAAAAAAGCATCAATTGACAACTTTGATGAAATCAAGAAGTAAATGGTCACAAAAAGCGATTTTGTTAAGCAAACAAAAAAGTCACCAAAAGCAAAGTTGAACACAAAGATTTATAACAATCTTTCTGCTCTGATAAATCAGAGCAGCCAAGATTCCAATCAAGAAATCTTGCGTGCTTTTAGCAAAAAGATGATGACGCTTGCAAACACAAAACAAGACCAAAATTCCTTATAATCAGAGAGAAATCGGAGTAAAACGCTTGTTGTAACACAGACAACTGATACTGGCAAAAATGATTGTTTCAAACTGACTCAAAACACCAGCCAAACTTCAGAGACCCAAAAGTTTATAAATCTTGAATGTTGCAAGATATACGCTACTGTACTTAGTGCAGACTGCGTGTATACGCGACTGTGCCTGAGGAAACCTACGTATACGCGGGTTCACTTCAGGAAACAAGTGTTTATACACTTTTGTAACTAAGGCAAAAAACATATATAAAAGATTAAGGAATTTAGACTTCTGTGATCCATAACATTGTTTATAGAATTTTCGGCGAAATCACATAAATATTCTTTTGTCGACGCGTTTCGAACCAACCAGTGGGGTTCATCATCAGGACAAGTTGAAGAACCAATCTAGCCCAGCTTGTTAAATAGTGTGTGTAGAGACTCCAACGGTTAATTTTGACTTAATGCCCCAAGTCAAACCAAAAATATTCTTGTTAAATTTAATTATTATTTTTCTAAGGAATTAGTTAAATTAGGTACATTATATAATACAATAAAATAATATCATAGGTACATCTTATAATTATTTAATAATAATTTTATTTTTTATTTGTCATTTAAAACCAATGGTCCAATTGAAATTAAATTAATAAATTTTTTAATTCATTTAATTTAATATTAATTGATCTATATTTATATATTAATCTATTATTCCAATACTATTATAAACAAGTAATATTCTTGATATATAAAAAATTCTTTACTATTATTCTTAGAAGTTAGTAAAATTTTAGGTGGATTAATTTTTATTTTTATTTATCAAGGTCCATTTAAAATTAAATTCACAAGTTATATCCTCTATCTAATATAATTTTATAAGTAATTTATATTTTTTAGTAATCTATATCTATTTAATAATTTATTATTCCAATAATATTATTAAAATAACCCATGTAATTGGGTAAATATATTATTACATATAAGGCCAAAAATTATATATGAAAATAGGTAAAGATACTATTAGAATGTTATAGGATAATAATTATTATTTCAATTGGCCTGATTTACTCATGGCACTCACAGAGACTATTCCCTATCCAGAAAGGTGTTTTAGGAACAATAGGGTTAAGCATAAATGCATAGCTGCAGGTGGCCTCCATAAATGGCTTGATTTACTCATGGCACTCACGGAGACTATTCCGCTATTAGAAAGGTGTTTTAAGAAGAATAGAGTTAAGCATAAATGCATAGCTGTTGCGAATGCACATGGCCTGTCATAAATGGCCTTGATGAAGACTATTCCACCATTCATAAAGGTGTTTTAAGAAGAGTAGGGTTAAGCATAAATGCATAGCTGTTGTAGATGCACGTGGCGTGCTATAAATGGCATGATTTACTCATGGCACTCATGGAGACTATTCGGTGATTCAGAAAGGTGTTTTAAGAAGAGTAGGGTTAACCATAAATGCATATCTCTTGTAGATGCATGTGGCCTGTCAAAAATGGCCAAGATTTCCCGTCAACTATTCCATTTTTTATTAAAAAAATCTTTATATTTGAGGTTCATAGTAAACTTAACTCATATATAAACATTTGATCCAAGTATGGTAGAAATATTGTAATGTTTAACATTTTGACTAGGTCAAAATAAAATTAATAAAAGAAAAAATTTAAAATCAATAATTAAACCCCACTAATCTATTTTAACTCTGGATCTACCAGATATAGAGAGGGATCAAATCTCTTTTCATTTTAAAATAAAATTACAAATAAAAAACAATTGGTACTCTTAAAACTTGGTAAATCAAGAATTAAAATAAATCTAAATTATTATTGTTAATTTCAAAAATTCTCATAAAAACAATTTCAACTTATTAAAAAACTGTATATATCAAATCAAAATAATAACTTAAAAAAAATTAATAAAACTCACAAAACCCTAAACCCATTCCCTTAGTTTTTAAAAAATGGGAATCGTATGAGGTAAAAAGTCTCAACCGAACAATCCAACAATATTAGAAAATGGGGTGCCTGAACTGAAATGGGGTGCCCGAACTGAAAATGGGGTGCCCAATCAGCAACGGTCTTAAATATAATTAATTAATAATAATAAAACTGCCAAAACCATGGATATCGTCACAAAAAAAATACCTTAAACACAAATATGAAAGGGAGTGGAATTGACCATGTCCCACTTATCTTTAATGCCAACGTCTGGATCTCCAACCTGGGACTGAAATGTTTAAGTAAAGTTATAGGTTTGTTGATTTCTAGTTTCCGTGGAGGAATGTATAAATAAATTGATCCCTTTGCTCATTCATGCTATCGCTTTCTTTGCTCATTGGGCCCGACACTGCG
Organism: Pinus taeda; assembly: GCA_000404065.3. NCBI lineage: Eukaryota > Viridiplantae > Streptophyta > Pinopsida > Pinales > Pinaceae > Pinus > Pinus taeda. The sequence goes on from APFE031220621.1 coordinate 12,936, forward strand.
TTTTGAATCTGAGCAATGTCGATGAAAAGCCTGGTCGAGATGATTCAGATTCAGATTTATGATGAAGAGGCAAGTCATCCTATTGACGACGGTACATCATGCAACAGCCAGATTCACCACGGTAGCTGCTGCGACACCGCAAGAATTCATGATCCAACGGAAGAAGTCCCATCCCAAATCAAGAAGCGGCGCGTGGATAGATCAACGGAATGCCTCTTGGACCGTCTACCCGAAGCGATTCTGCATGACATTCTGTCACGCCTATCAATCTGCGAAGTCTTGAGAGCCCAGCAAATTTGTGTTGCGTGGCACAACATGGTTTCGTCGTCCAACATTTTTCAACGACTATACGACAGCAGAAACCAGGAATCCTGGATTGCTCTCACCGACGGTCCCCAGAATCCCTTCGACTTTTGCCTCTTCAACAACCATTCTAACAAGTCGTATTTTTTCCAGACAATGTATGAGGCGGATCTGACTAATTCATGTTGGCTTCTCCAGGGAACTGCCGACAGTCTTATGCTCTTTGTAAGCAGTGAAGGAAAAATGGTGGCCGCTAATGCCTTGACAAGATCCTTCCAACTGCTGCCCGATACAAAGGTGAGCACGCGCCTTGGGCTCCAGTCGTGTTTGAAGAAAAAACTATGGGGGAGCAACTGCACACCTTCCATGTCCATCAACATAGTTGTAGACAGTGCAACTAAAACTTATAAAGTAATGGTGTGGGGAGAAGTGAGATCAGGTCAGGTACATTCTCTTGTCTACAGCTCCGCCACAGACAAATGGAGTGTAAGGCTGTGTTCAGAGATCAGTTACGGATTATTCAGGCGACCATTCCATTCCACTGTGCATGGCAACACCATCTTCTACACCTCAACCCATATGCTCACAACTTATGACACACAAACCGATTTGTTTGTTGTAAAACTAAGAAATTTGCGAATGCCCCGGCGAATAATGGACATGGCAGTGCGGCGGGTGCACATTATTACTATTACGGTATACAAGAGCCAAATATTTATTTTGTGTGTCGTGATGGGCTGGCGTTCCTCCGCTGTAATGGGGTTGTGGCAGGCAAATCTCACTCATGGCCAGTGGGAGCTTTTGACTTCGCACGGCTTGCAATTTTATTCACATAGGGTAGCAGCTGCCTATGACGGAAAGCACAGCATCACAATTATTCCAAGGATGCGGGGATCGAATATAATGTCTCTGAATTTGGATACGAAAGAGTGGATGGTGTGTGATGGAGATAACCAAGCCTGGAGGTTGTCCGATGGAAACGCACAACACCGCCAGACAACCTTTTCACCAGCTTTCAAGGCTTTTCACTTGAAATTAAAATTTTGCACACCGTGATGAGATGAGCCGGATGATGTACTTTGGGAGGTGGAGTGCACTGGACATGAGCCGGATGATGATTAGAATATGAACCGCTATCAGTGCGCTGGTTACTTTGGGAGGTGGAGTGCACTGGTTATTTTGGGAGGTGGAGGAATGTTCTGGACAGTTAAAAGTAGCCGGAATTTATGGAAAAAAGTTTTAAAAATCTTGTGGAGGCAATGTTTGAATAGTGTTTTTGATGGTGGAAATGGATTCAGCACTTAAAATTTTGAAGTTTAACAACTATACATTGGCTTTACAAAAATCTTTGCTGGATTTTCTCTATATATAAAGGGAATTTCCTGGGATATGAAAATTTGAATGGGACTTGTGATTTTGGATGAATGTTTTTTAAATTTGAATGGGATCTTGAAAATT
>APFE031220628.1:6331-18334 GCA_000404065.3 Pinus taeda
TTTCGTCCTCTTACCACCAGAGGGGAAACTCACCCGATTCTGCTTCCCATATACACAATTTCACAGAAATCAAAATTCAGAGAGCTATTACTCATACCTTCTACCATACCTTTACCATGAAGTATTCGAAGGCCCTTCTCTCCAATATGTCCAAGCCTTTTGATGCCACAGCATGGTCTTCTCTCTAGAGACCACTAAATTTTCTGCTCCATTTTCAGGAACCATAGAACTATTGCTCCCATCAACAACAGTGCTACCTTGCAGCTTGTACAGAGTTCCAATTCGAACTCCCCGCATCAATACCAGTGCTCCTTGAACCATCATGCAGGTATCCTTCTCGAACACTATCTTTACACCTACATCATCCAATTTGCTTACAGAAATTAGATTTCTGGCTAGTGCAGGAATATGCAGAACCCCCGGAAGGGTTCTAACCCTTCCACCTTGCAACTTCAACTTTACTTTTCCACGACCAATGATTCTACCCAACCTATCATCTCCTAAGAAGACATCACCACCATCGTATTTCTCATACTCGCAGAGCCACTCTTTATGGGGAGTGAAGTGAAAGGATGCACCTGAGTCAGTTAACCATGCCTCATGATCTACATGTGTACTTGAAGAAGCTAAGTACACATCCCCACCTTGATCTGAGGTGGTTTTCACCTCTATAGAAGGAGCATCATCAGAACCCTTTCCTTTATCAGGAGCTTTAGATTTACAATCCCTTCTGGAGTGCCCTTCCTTTCCGCATTTCTAGCACATCACCTTTATAGGTTTTCCTGGAGATTTAGATCTCCCTCTAGATTTAGATCTCCCACTCGATGACTTATTTTTGTTTCTGTTCTGGGACCGTCCTCGTACAGACAAGGCATCACCATTCTAGTTGTCCATATTTTTCCATCTCATCTCCTCCGTCAGCAAGGCTGAGACTATTTCATCAAACTGCAAAGCAATTGCATTGCTACCTATTGCAATAACCAGACTATCCCATGAATCTAGTAGAGAACACAACAGACTGATGCACTTATCTTCATCTGAAATTTTAATATCAACATATGATAACTGACTTACTACAGTATTAAACGCATTCAGATGCTCTGTCACCGAGTCTCCATCTTTCATCCTCAGGTGACACAGCTTTTTTCGCAGGAATAGTTTATTCACCAGAGACTTAGATTGGTACAAATTCCCTAACTTGTCCCACAGAGCCTTTGCCGTAGCTTCCCCTGATACATTCAACAATACTGAATCTGAGACACATAATCGTATTGTGCTCTTTGCCTTTTGATCCAACTTATTCCAATCTTCATCGATCACTCCCGTTGGTTTAGTACCCGGATCTACCGTGCTCCACTGATCTTTATCCACCAACAGATCCTCCATCTTGAGTTTCCACAACTCAAAACTCTGAGCATTGAAATTCTCAATCTCTATCTTTCCGTTGCTCGCCATCTTCTTTCACCACCAGAATCGATCTCGCAGATCTCCCACTGAACAGGGTCTACCACAGGCCCGAGCGAAACCCCTCAACAACAAAGGCGTCCCCTTGAAGCCAAAACAGCTTTGATACCAAATGTCGGTTTTAACCCTGTACAGAAATTACCTGCATACGAATTCTAAAACAAAGAAAATAAACAATGTGAGAGCATAACACATAAAACACATATGCATAGAGATTTCCCCTGGATCCCAAAACCAGGACTACTAGCTTGATTTTTCATTATGTTCCTTTCAATGTTACAATACATATTTATACATGCCGAAGCATCCAATACCATGGACGCGAAAACCACCGCGTCCAAAACCATGGACCAAAAACCATAGGTAGGTTCGCCCAACCTAATATAGGGTCCAAAAAAAATTTTCCCGGGGCGCTTCCCCGGACCCCATAAAGGGGGGCTACCTGCCCCCCTCAAACCCTCCAGATAGGGGGGGCTACTACACAATTAGTGCAATGAAGGGGGGGCTACCACCCCCCCGCTGCACAATCAGTGCAATGAAGGGGGGGCTCCGCCCCCCCTCTATCCCCCCGGTTCACTACGTAAGTTAATCGTGGAAAGAATATAACACAACCCAACATTTTTCCTTGATAGTGCTCCAGAGCCCCACATCCCACCCTGTGTTATTCTCCCATAGTCTTAGTGCCTTATCCCTCTCTCGGTCACCTACACTGAAATGGAAAACAATGCATCATGATAGACTAGGAGATTTTTTGATTTGATGTCATCTCATCATGAGTGATTGTAGGAATAGGCACATCGATCAAACATGGCATAACGACGAACATGATGGAGAAGTGGTGCATGCTAGAAGACTTGCTCGCAGTCAATGAACACATGAAGCACATCGATCAAGTGAGCGAAAGGGACACATTCATATGCACCATCAAGTAAAGACTAAGACCATCGAAGACCCTGCACACTTTTCCATGTGAAGGTGAAGACATGTTACACTCAGAGCATGTCATCACTCAACATCACAAAATCTCAACATGAACACCATAATCAACCAATACATGTCAGCAGTTTCATGTTGAGTTGTGTCATGAGTTGTCTTGACCACATCACTACTATGGGCCATACTTGTTGCAATTAATGTAATGTAAATTCAAAGTCTAAGAGACCCACATATGAAGTCAAAGAGTCATGTAAAGTAAAAAAGGCATAGGAAGTCAAATAATCATGAGGGAAGTCAAAGAGTCACAAGGGTCAGTTATACCCCCTTGGCTATATATACCCCCTGATTGTATAAGCAAAGGATGTTTCACCTTGGCTCCTCCCATATAGCCTTGAGAGTCTATAATATCTTCTTTGAATAGCGAGGAGTGGCTCCAATGTCCCACTACTGGGACTAGTGATATATGGTGTACAAGTTTGTCTTGGATCTTTTTCTTAATTTAGAAGCCTATCTTAGCCCAACACATTTTAACACATGTTTTTGTATCTGTTTGTAAGACTATTCTTTAAACATTTGTAATGCATGTTTGCTTAACCTGTGCTAATATAGTTGAACTACTTCGGTTATTTTAGTACTCATATTGTTGAAGATGTGCTATATTGTTTATCGTTGTTGTCTTATATGTGTGGACTACTTTGCTAGACACTAGAAAAACCATCTTTATGTATTTCGTTTTGTTAATGACGGTCACCCTTGTGTGGACTATTCCACTGGACGGTGTACACATTTTCCCTTGAGCTTTGGTTTTCACGATTGCTGCATCGACTGTGGACTATTCCGCTAGATGCTCGACATACCCTTCTTGTTGTTCACATGTGTTTCTTCTTGGGTTGGGACTATTCCCTCTCATCAAGAGGCTCACTTTTACCTCCCCCTTTTGATAGCAAGAAAACCCAAACACAAAGTTGCATTAAGCACTCACCAAGAACACTCACCTCGCTTTCTTGAAGTTACAAGAATAACACTCTCATGTACTAAACAACAAGAGCTAAGGAAAATCTCTAAGATAATGGCAACCAGGCCATCGTAACGGATGGGACTCCTACACCAAATGGTGTGAGGTCTAATTGGGACTTCATACTGGGGAGATCCCATAAATGTTGGTAGTTCCAACATTGTCAACATGACAATTTTGCCATATAAGAAGCACCAATATTTTGAAAAGGAGGAAAAGGACCAGGATTCCCATTTGTTGGGTTTCCTTGATTGGTGTACTCGATAAGTGTCACCATTAGTCTCAATCTAAGATATACTAATAATTTGTTCCATGGTGAGGATGTTATTCTGTGGTCAATTATAAAATAGGTGTAACTAGGCAAAAGCATTTACCAAGCAACTGTGAACTATAATATACACCTTCGAGAACCAAGGACTTAACGTACATCTAGGAAATCTCCCTAAATGTTGTGTTTGATATATCACGGCATACAAGGAAGTCAACTTGGTTACCTATGGCGAGGAGAACAACCTATGGTGGAATTCCAAAATATATTCGATGGTACATGGCAGTGCCATCTGTAGTAGTATTATCTAATGCGTAATGATTCGATGAGAGTGTTCCCATATACTTATCATGCATCGAGCACCATCTCATATACCCAAAGGTATGTGGAGAATGATTTGATACACTTACATACGTGGAACGAGATATCACCCCCAGAATGCAATGCTAGAAAAAATGATAGTTCCTACGTTTAAACACATTGAAACACATCTCTATCCTAGACCTTTATGTGTGTCACTAAGTTTCAAATTCTCCTTAGGTTAATTGAGATGAATTTTAGAGGTGATCTTGAATTACATTTCAATTTCAAGGCTCAAAACTCAATGTCACCTGAACACTCCTATGATACAACTAATATGACAAAAATAACTATTTTCATTTTCCTTTTAACAATGAAAGGCCTCACTAAGCAGGGGAAGAAGAAACCAATAAGAAATGTAACAAACAAGTGATGCAACAATCGATCTCCTCAAATTTACTATTCCAATCAAAATCAAAGCCCTATATGTGATGTAAATAGATTTTTCTTTTCTTTTCTTTTAATGTTTCAAATGCAACGACTAGACAAAGATCAAACCAAAAAAGGAAAATTTTGGCATGAAACAGGGATCAATGCAAGTATAAGGAAGGCTAGGGTACATTACAATGCAGATACAAGGAAGGCTAGGGTGCAATGCAACACACTGTCTCCATAGCAGAGGGTGTGATGATCAAGGAATCTCAAGTTCGGACATAAAAATGCACTAGAATCTCAATGACAAGTCTTCCTATGTCTAATCAGGACTGATTTAAACTATAAATATCAAAACAAGAGGAAAAATAGAATCTAAGGGCAAAAAAACCCACCAAGGGATTGAATTAATCCCCAGTATGGTTGCCAATTTGTTATATGAAATCTATTATTATGGACAAAAGTGTCTTCCCTAGGTTTGGCGGACTAACTTGAAATAAAAAAAATCAAGGACTATATTGTTTTCGATAAAGTAAATGGAGAATGGGATGAAGCCTAACTAGAATTTGTCGCAAGCTTCATTCCTCTGTTAGCTTGTATGCTCCAATCCTAGGTCTAATCACTATAATTAGAACCTTCACAATCAGACAATATAAGCCAAAGATCTACGACATCTATGTAGCATAATCCAATCACTTCATTCAATAGATCAACATGGTATTGAAATACATGAAATCATAACATCATATATAGGAAAACCGTTTACTCTTTGTATTAATAGAAATGGAGTTACAACTAAAAATAGGATTTGATCTTGTAGAAGAGATCTCCAAGTTGATTTGTCCTTCTCTTTCCACAAAGTATGCCTCTATGTCACTCTAATGCATGGAATAATCACTCTCAAAGCAAAATGATGGTAGAATCAATCTCCAAAAGACAACCCCTTACCCATGGATGCCTATAAATATATAGATGGGGGAGGTAGTTCATGAATTCCTATCCATTTACCAATCTATGCTTGAGACCCAGTTGAGATAGAAGGATAAGCTCAAGGGATAAGAGGTGAAAAATCCATGGTAGGAATAGACAATATTAGAGACTCTTACCTAAGGTGAATGTTTGAAACAACCTTAGTAATCTTCTAGAAGAGGAACCTTCAAGATTATTTTTATTTTTCCAGAATTTATAGAATCTGTGCACCCCAAAGACTAAGCAATCTGCTAGTGATCAGCGCAAGTGCAAAGATGGTTGACTTGGTAATTAGTGTTGGTCCCTAAAGGGCCAGGGCGCACTGGGCATTAAAATCTTAGAAACTTAGCAGTTAGGAGCAAAAATTCATGGATTCAATAAAGTCATGCTTAGGGCCTTATGTAGGGATGATGACAATATGTTAAAGGATGTGAATTGATCTTGTTTGAAGGCCTATTGACCAGAAGTGACAAAATGACCTGTAACACTTGGGTATCCTAAAGGGTCAAATCTAGGTGACACATGTCACCATACAAAAGGTGCCATAACCTAGATGATGTCAACAAGACATAATATGGTGATGTGGTAGAACCTTTAAGTTTGCATTAAGGGGCGGTTGTGTGAAGATTTACCCATGTATTTGGCCTTCTGCATTAAAATTGATATAAAGAGCCCAAAGCATGGAAAAAAATTTAATGCTGGCCTATAAGAAAGTTGGGGGTTGAGGTTAATGCACTAGAATAACAAAATAGAGTGGGGCCGATTCTTTACCTCCTCACCTACATTGGAAGGCATGCCTAGGACATGGATATCCAGTGTTTCTATATGTTAAATACCTGAAGGTCTTTATGCTAAATGAAATTTACTATACAAGATAAATGAGATACAAGGAAATGATGACCTCGACCTGTCACATATTAATGTCGATTGGCACAGTCAAACCTTAAGTTCTCCTCATGACACGAAGAGATAAATGTGAATAATGGAGATTGGACCAAGCTTGAGAAATCCACGTCATCTGTACAAGAAAACTTTAAATGGGGGAGATCCTTGAGTTTGCGGGTGGACTAAGAATTAATTTTTAGCATGGAAGAATCACTAAAGGCCATTCTCAAATTTAATATAGTTAGAGTGGACGGGTGTTGGGATGTAATAGGAGAATGGAGAGCCTTTCAGGAGTACACACTTGGGAAAAGTGAAGCACAATGTGAGCCTCGCTAAATAACCACAAACATTGAGTGAATTGAGCCTACCTGCAAACTTGAATTCAAATGCCCATCCTCTACATTAAATCAGTTATAATTACTAAGAACACAAGATACAACAACATTAAAGAGCCTTGCTATTTTGGGTTCATTCTTTGCATTAATTGTAATGCAACTAAAGTTGGATCCCAATCAAAGTGATTAATGAAATAGAATTGGTATTGCAATATGATGGAAAAACAACATGGATAGCCATGCATAAGTACACTTTCAGACACTTTGTTGCAGAGACAACATTGATCATAGCACAGGAGAGGAACAAAACATTGGAGAGTAGTTATGCAAAGTGGGGGAATGCACAATTTTTGAGGGAGAGAAAGAGCGCAACGCTGTGGGTGTGTGTCAGAGCTAAGTCTCATTAAGTAAAGGTGTATCATAGGGTTGAGACACGAGCTAGGTGAGCAGCAGAGAGAATAGCTCAAAGGATAACTAGGGAGATTAAGGAAGGGAACTGATACTAGAGAATATCATTTTTTTTCTCCATGTATATGCATTTACCTCTATTTTCAGTTTGAAAATTTTATGAAAAGTAGAACAATGGCTAGAGTAGGTAGTGGCATGCACTCTTAAGAGGTGGGTGCCTCTTGGAAAGTAGTGGCTTTGTATCTTAAGGGGATTGGTGCCTCCTGTGAGTGGGTGTTCACAAAAAAATTGATGTAATTAAGTAGGTTCTTAATTTACATCATAACAACAAACATATTGGTAGTTTTTTCCCTTTCGGTTTCCACGTAAAAATAACTGTGTCAAAATGTGTATGTTGCTCATGTGATGGATTTTATGTACATGTGAATTCCTTATCTTATTGTTCATGTGTATTGTGTATGAAAGCTCTTACAAGTAAATGACAGTAGTGAAAAGAATCAATGACTTATAATTAAAATTTTAAAGAACCTCACAATTACTGATTCATCCCCCTCTCAATAATTCCTTATTCCAACAATTGGTATCAAAGCCATGTTCCTTCAAGAATATTCCAACCATTGGAAGGTAGATCCCTAAGGAATTATGTCTAGGAAAGAGAGTCAATATTCTTACTCAAGAATGATATCAGTCTTTGATGGGACAAACTATGCCTTTTGGAAAGTTAGGATGGAAGCTTATCTTATGTCACTATGAGTAGATGTTTCGAGCTATGTGCTGATGTATTATGATGTCCTTGATGTCCCTCCCACTAATGCAGATGGTAAAATATTATATGAAAATCTTGCTAAAGCCAAGAATGACATTCAACTTTGCGTTAGTCAATCCTAGCTCATAAAGGTTATGCACTACAAGTCTGCTAAGGAAGTGTGGGTGAAGCTCAATCAGAGTTGTGAAGGAGATGATAAAGTCAAGCATGCCAAACTTCAAACCTTCGGAATGAGATTTGAAAGCTTAAAAATGAGTGAAGAAGAAAGCATAAAAGAATACTTCCTCAAAGTTGATGAAGTAAACAATATGATTAGAGGAACTAGTGAAGAATTCAAGGAAGGCATGATTGTTCAAAAAGTCTTAAGATCTCTACCCATGAGATTTAATACCAAATTCTATGTCATTGAAGAAGGGGCTGATTTAAAGAATCTAAAGATGGTTCGGTTGCTTGGTACTCTCATAGCCTATGAGATGAGAGTAGGAAGAGAGAAGTAAGAACCCAAGGAGGTAGCATTCAAAGTGTCCAAGAAGACCAAGGAGGACAAAGATCATTAAGATTGCTCCAACTCTGAATGTGATAAGGAGTTGGCTCAATTTTCCAAGAAACTAAATCATGCCTCAGGAATATAATTAGAAGTTTCCTTTTAATGCTTTGATTGTGGATGAGTTGGAAATTTCTCATTCAAGTGCCCTTACAAAGAAAGGACAGGAAAGGAAGATGATAAAAAATTTAGAAACAAATCTGAAAAATATGAAAAGAAAAAGTTCTATAAGAAAAATGGGATCTACTCCAAAGAGGATAGCTCAACACCAAATTCAGATAGTGAAAAATCTTTGGAAGATGGTTCAAATAAGTATTTACTCATGGAATTTGGATCAAAATCCAAGAAACAAAATATTATTGACTCTAAAGAGGAAGAAGAAGAAGAAGTAGGAGTAGTGGACTTTGAAGGGGAACTCATAAGTGCTCTTGATGAGTTAAATAAGGCTAGAAAAAAGAACAAGCAACTAAAAGAACAATTGCAGTGTGTTGAAGAAGGTATGTACAACTTAGACAACGAGGATTTTGTTTATCAAAAGGAAAAACATGAAGAAGTCATTAAAAGAAAATATAGTTTAGCCCTTCTACTAGAAGAAAATTAAGGAGATGTGACAAACTAGAAGAAGAGAAGAATAATTTTAAAGAGGAGTTGTTCAAGGTAAAGAAGGAAATGATCTCAAAAACATACAAATATGAAATTTTTTACTTGAAAGTCAAATTAGAGGAAGCTAAACGAAAGGAATAAGTTCATGATTTAATCCATGAATGGGAAGAGAACTATCAGAGTCTCTAGGTAAAGATAATTTCTCCAAGAACAAATCTTGAGAAGGTTGAGACCATGAAAGATATAAATGAAAAATTTGCAGAAGGAATAAGAAGGCTAGATCATATTCTAAACATTCTAAGGTCTTTAAGAAACAAAATAGGCTTGGATACTCTAGACCACACGAATCTTCTATGGAAAAGATGAATTTCAGGTATGTGGGATTTGAGGAACCTCAAAGCTATGCAAAGATGTATCAAGAAATAATCAATGAAGACAAAGAGGTAGCAAGCCATAGAGGAGCCCATCACTGGAATAATAACTCCATCCACCCTAAGGAACAACAATAATAGAGAATGAGTCAATCAACCAGACAATAGAGGTACCTTAATGCACAAACTCATGAACTTTCTAACTTCATGTACTCTCATTTAGTTTATGGTCATTGTTATAAATTCCACATCTTTGGACATAGGGTTGTGATTGTAGAAGGAACAAATTTGAAAGTGATGGAAATTCCAAATACAATATCAGAATTTTAAATCTCAAAGCTCTCCTCTTAGAGATCAAAATGCTTTCTCTCCCTTAATGAGTGATGTTGAATGTTTCAAATGTAATAATTTTGGGCACAAGACAATTGAGTGTAGAAGTAGGTTTGAGTACCCATATAAGTACCAAAACCCTTGGTAACCATCTTTTCAAAAACATAAGGAGAATTGGAAACGAAAATTTGGAAAGAGCATGGAATGTGGACTTTCTCTATAAACACGTAATCAAGAGAACATATGGTATGTGGATAGTGGTTGTTCCAAGCATATCAATGGGGATAATAGTGTTAAAAATAGCAACAAGAAATACTAATTTAATTTTCCCTTGAATTAAATTAGGAATTAAATCGAAATTCTATTCTCATAGAAACTTGTCATAGTTAACTAAGTTAATTTGACTTAGTTAGCTTAGGAAATTCGATTTGTAAGTCTATATAGGGACATGTAGAGTGCTCCATAAATTTTAGGGGCCTAGGTTGAGTTATTTTGAGTTGTAATTAATTAACTCAGTCTAATTGAGTTATAGTCAGTTAATCTAGTTCCAACTGTTGAAGAAACTAGTAGGACGTCTAGTAGTCGGGATGGGCACTAGTTCAACTTCACTACTCCACCAATTAACTGAAGATTCACTCATAAGTAACCCATGCATGTGAGTTAAGAGGAAGACCCAGTTGAGATTACAGTTTAAGGATAATGTATTATCAGTTGTATAGTTTTCTGAGTTGTACAGATGGTGCATGCAATTAGTAGAAGGCATATGGATGGATTGCAGAGTTATAGAGAGAGAATTTCCCAATTAAATATGGGATAATTATCTAAAGAATTGTGCAAGGAAATAGGGGTTTGGAAGGTACAAGATTTTGCTAAGTGTTGGCTTGAGATGGTTTGTGAAGTAGAGAGATAGATTGTACTTGTGTAGGAATCGTTCAGGTTGAACAAGCATTGTATTGTCTTCTCAGATATTCTAGTTAATGAAACATAGATAGTCAGGGTATTGACAACTTGATTTCCCTAGAGAAATATTGTGTTATGTGTGATTGAAATTATTCCTTTTCTTCTTATTTTTTTCATCGATCAATTTTGGTTTCTATTGAAGAGTAAGTAGATTCTTTTCTTGTGGTTTAGCATATCACAGAAACTATTGAATGTACACTAAAAATATACATGGTATCAGAGTTGAAGATAGTATAGAAGATGAGTATTCGAGTTTGTTGTGTAGGTGAAATCGAATTTGCAAGTTCATACCTTAGAGTCATCAATATGACATTCTACGTTTTGAGACTTAAGTATGCCCTAGAGGGAAGCTCAAATTTCATAGCTTGTAAGAATAGGACAGAGGTAGTGATGGAAGACAATGGGTTCAAGGAATTGAAAGATCATGATATTTGGAAGCCTCAAGCATCTAATGCTAAAGATCTGATTGAATGGAGAAAGTGTGTGGAAAAAGAGAGAAGGATTATCCTAGAAGGAGTTCAAGATCACATTGTCTCAAATCTCGATGGTAAGGAAACTCCATTTGCAATGTGGAAGGCATTGACATACCTGTTTCAAAATCGTAGTGACCACAGGAAGATGGAACTAAAGAACATACTCAAAAATGTCAAGATGGAGAAGGGCGACTCAATTCTGAAGTACTTAACCATGTTCACCCAATGTCAAGATCAGCTTGGTCAGGATTACTATTGCTGAAGACAATTTGGTGATCCTAGCACTTCTAGGACTTCACAAGAGCTAGCACAATTACCAAGACTCAATTAATGGGGGGTAGAAGCTAGCAGAGTGGGAGCGGTTGTTGTCCAACTTCATACTGGAATAGATTTGAGGGAACACTAGAGATGGATCCTCATCAAAGCATAATGATGAGGAGAATTGTGCCTTAGCTGGTAAGGGAAAGAAAGGGAAGGGGAAGTCATGCCATTCTAGATTAGATTTTTGTCAAGGTAGTAAGAATAAGGACATGTTGAAAGTCAAATGATTTCACCCTCACGAGCTGGGACACTTTGCCACAAAGTGTCCACTCAAGAAGGCTAGTAAGAAGCCCTCGAGATGAGTAGCAGATAAAGATCTTGCTTCATAGTTCGAACTAGATTTTACCCTCATCGCTTGTATGGTGTCATTGATGGTGGGTATTCTATGGTACTTGGACATTGGAGCTTCTTTCCACATGACCAGTAAGAAATAGCTCTTCAATAACTTGGAAGAGAAGAATCTCTAGATGCATATCGAGATGGGTGATGATGGGAGGTATAACACTATTGATATCAATGGATTTACCTTTTAGAGGGAGTCCATTTCTCCCCTCACTTTACGAGATGTTATGTATGTTCCTGGTTTGAAGGAGAACTTGGTATTTGTTTCCATGTGGGAGGAT
>APFE031220628.1:39534-91048 GCA_000404065.3 Pinus taeda
AACCGGCCAAATCATCCATTAGAGGCCGCGGTCAACCAAAGTCAAAGACGTGGCCAACCAAAGAGTTCAGTGGTGGCATGTCACTGTTTTGGGCACGTGAATGATATGTGGCCTAGTTCCCAGCTCACGGAGGCTCCAGCGCACCTGAGGATCATTCTTGAACAATGAATCTAACAACCAACCACTCCGAAGATTTAAGAAGCATAACGACAGTTACACTAGATCTCGGTTGAAGAGATCTACATGTCTATGGCACGCAGTTAATAGCATAGTAGTTGATTAGTTAACTATAGTATTTTTACATTATAAATAACGCGTTGTTGAATGCTGTAAAGAGACTTTTGATGCATAGAAATTCTGAACTGTTTATGTAATTTCCGCACGCTGCTGGTTATCTTATCACCCCACTGTTATATATGTTGTTGATTTAAATATATGAGAATACCTTTCTGAAGATAGCCGTGTGATTATTTGATTGGCTGAAGTGGCAGAGGGCCCCTGCACACTGAAGCCCTGTAAAGTATTTGTTTAGTTTCATTATGCTTTTGTTTTATCATTAGTTGTACATAATATGTTTTATGTTTCTGCTGTTCATATCTTTACTCTTGTTTTCTTAGAGCTGTAAACTGATCAGTGTTTTTTGCAGGTTCTCTTAGGCAGCCCAGGCAATCTTTCATTTTTTTTAATAACTTTTGGCATATGAGATCATCTTGTCCTTCCTGCTAACCTTTATTTTTCTGTAGTTTACATTCAGCATTATCCTTTTCAAGTTGTTATTTGTTTATTTCTTTTTCTGCTAGTTAGATATCATACTGCTTAACAATTTATGATTTCTTTCTGTGGTCAAATGACTATATCAGCAGGAGATCAGAAAATTACTAACTGTAGTGTGATTTAGTTGTCATATTACTTACTCATAGTTACTTTCCATAAAGTAGATTGAGCTGAATGGTAAAGAACTTAATTTCTTTTCTGCAATTTACATTTAGTTATCATATTGCTTGTTATGTTCATGATTACATCCCCAAGGTAGATTGAGCTGAGGGGTAAAGGATTTGAAGAATTCAAGTAGTGTGATTAGTTTCCTTATGCAATTTACTTTCTTGAACAGTTAAATATCATATTGCTTAACTTGTTTATGATAACTTCCCATGAGGTAGATTGAGCCGAAGGGCAAAGGATCTAAAAAGTTAAAGTAGTGTGAATTAGCTGCTTTACTTTAAGTTTGAGTTGTTTTTCAAGTTTTTTCTTTCTTTTCATTTTCAGCAGCAAGGATACTGGGCCATTGCCATTAGTTATTTTTGATGCATTTTGTTTTCTCTTAAGAATTGATTTCATTTCAGTTACTGTAAAGCTTTCTTTTGAGCATTTTTCAAGTTTAGAAATCATCACCATTTACACTCCACGCACTTCACATTTCACTTTCATCACCACACATTAAGAAAAGAATAAAATCCAAAAACAAACTAAAAAGCTTAAAACGACAAAAGCCTAAGGAAATGGTTATCTAAGTACATATAGTACACCTCACTTCGTCAGTTTACGAACCCCGGGTTGACAATATAAATAGCAATTTAGATCACACTAAATTGACCAAACAACTCCCATGGCTTGTGCACCTCTAGTGTCTATGCTGTAAGGACAAGGATGGGTCTAGTCTGACACCTTCCTCAACTGAGCCAACCTCTCATCGCTCTAGCAGATTCCACCCCATAATTCCTGCATACTGAATCCCCCTTGAGCCATGGGTAGTGTACGATGTAACTCGTCACTGTGCATACATGCCCAAATGTCCTATGATCTTACTGGTTACCCATTGCTAGGCCAAGATCATGCTTTGATACCATTGTAATGTTCCTAAGTAGGAATATGAGTGATATTTAAACAAATAAATAGGGTGGCAGCATAAAATTAAAAAACATGCATTAGACATCCATGAAAATGTTGCAAATCTAGAATTGTTGAGCCATATATTATAAAATTAGAGAGCTAGGTACAATATAAAATGGGAATGGTGCCCCTGGGCTTGTCCCAAGGACAAGCTTGACAAAACCCAGATGATAAAGCTGAAGGCTACCCAGTTGTTGCACCACTTTGCACTGTGATATCCTAGTAAACTATTGCCCTGTTGAACTTTGGCCTACTGGAATGTGCCCAAAAACTACCCTGAAAATTATATCATTTTCGCCCCAGACTCCTTGGACAAAACCCAAAAAAACCTAAAAGGTAATTTCTCTAGTTTTGACTTTGGATTTTCGGCCTCCTTGGAGCCTCTCCCCAGTTGCTACTGCCAAATTCAACCTGCAGGAAACAACCTACAAATCCCTCTGAAAACACCACTGGAATGTGGGATTCACCTATGCTAACTGACTCCTTATTCCCTAGATGATTCTTGGCCAAGATAACTACTCTGCCAAGCACCACGAAATTGTTGCCAGAGACCTCTATGTAATCCATCTGCCTAGAACTTCATACTGCTGATACATCAGTCTAGCTGGCTGCAAAACCCAACGAAAATTCCCTGAAGGAATAGCCTTCCCAGCTCCCGTAACTCCTAGCAAGATATGGATCTCACTACTGGCTCTAAATCCCTCTTCGTGTTTCTAGCTACCCAAGAAATTCAGAGTCCCCTGCTCTACATTGTTGGCTGAAGTGTGTGACCGTGTTGAACTCCTTGAAATCCCTGTGGAAAAACCTCCCTAGGGAGAGCATGGATGATCCCTCAAAGAAGAAGTTGAATCTCCCGCTTGGAAGATTCTTGGCTAAACAGCTGGTAGACTCGCTAAGTAGCAGAGCGTACAAAGGTGTGATTGTTTGCAAATGATTAAGATGAAAACAAAATGAGAACTAATCTCTCTTTATAACTCCTTGGCCCCCCTTAGCCTCATGTGGGCCCCTCCATCCAACCATTCAATTTTCCCTCCAAGCATATCGAATAGCTGATTTGAACTCCTATGTGGGTGGCCCCCACATTCCACTAGTAGCTAAATCAAGTCGATTTGACTCCTAAGTCATTAAGTTGAAAGTATAAGGCCCTCTTCCTTAATAAAAAATGTGAAAAATTGTGTAAAAACACCCTGTTACTAATGTGTTTAAGAAAATACATGACATTAAACTTTATTACAACTAATAAAAAAAATATTCTTCACAACTTCCAACTACTATATCCTTAATAACTTCCCACTACTAGAACTATTAATTCAAAACTATTTCCTTTATGGTTTAAAAGAAAGTCTAAGATTAATGTGTTGTAATTTTAATGTGTTTCATTTGGAGGTGATTCATGAGCTTTGAAGTTATCCAAATTGTAAATTCCAGAAATATCTGAGGATTTAATGGACATGTGTTGTTTAATGATTGAGATATCAAAATTTCTTCCATAATTTTAATGTGTTTCATTTAGATATGATTCATGAGCTTTGAGGTTATCCAAATTGTAAATTTAGTATTTTGTGAATTTCTTCCATAATTTTAATGTGTTTCATTTGGAGACGATTCATGAGTTTTGAAGTTATCTAAATTGTAAATTGAATATTTAGCGTCACAAAATTAATAATTTTTTTTTTTATATTTTTGATATTTTAAACCAATTAAATTTATTTTAAGTAAGGATTTAACATGAGTTGAGAAGATCAAATTTTTCTTTACGTGAAAATATTTTTAGAGTGCAAAATACAATGTGTTATTTTTCATTGTTGCAATTGTATTTTTGAGCGCTTATATATAAAATAAATAAATAATTTAACCATAAAACTTATTTTTTTCCTATATATAGCTATATATGAAGTTCATATCAACATAAATTAGTTAACATAGATCTTCAAATAGTCTATATTTGAATCTCTAGCTGAAATATTTTTGAAAAGTATAGGATTTAAATATCATATTCACACATTTTTTTTTTACTTATAATTACTTTACCACATATTCATTGTTTTTTTAATTATAACTAATATTATTTTTCTATTTAGAACATAATTTTTATTTTTTATTTTTACTTTACAAGAGAAGTGAGGGATGGAAAAACTTACACATCCCCTCATACTACATTGTAGCTCAATTAGTGTTGATCACCTCCTTATATTATATTAATTTTCACTTTCCTTCTTTCCGTAGTTTCTCCTTAAATTTGAATGTAATAATATTATTAATATTTTCCTTATTTTTCATAAAGATATCTTCCTTTATTCTTCAATGATTTAGGCAATACCAGATTTCTATTCAAACATGTTTTTTCATTTATTTTGAATTTTTCTCGATTGGATATACTCAAAAGTATGCAAAATGGGTACTTGTTGGATGCGAAATCTAATTCTTCATCCAACGAGTACCCACTATACATACTTGCGAGTAGACCCACATAGAAAACAATGAAAATACATGAAAAAAATATGTTATGTCATCCCAACTTAACCAAAGGTGGTGTTGACTAGAACATGAACAATTATAAGAAGTATGGTGTCTTCATGTTGTTTAACTTGTTCTTATACATTCGGGATTTGATCATGGCTATACTCTCAATTCTTTCATGAGGATAAGAAAAGGTGCATTTCTTCTCATTTTGAGATTGGTTATAAAATTCTTTTGTATATTCTCTATCTTTCTCCATGAGGTTTTAGAGATACTGCATCCCCAAACTTCACATCTATATAAAATAATGTGAGCAACAAGTGTGTCAAAGAGAACTTTATTCTTATTTCATATCCAAAGGTCCATTGAATTATAATTGTATGCAAACCCGTAATAAGCTATTCACCATCCAATAATTCTTTTTCAATGTTATGATATTCATTATTATTATTATGATCCAATTTTAAGGTCCCAACCAATCTAGACACCAAAATTGGTGTATGAGACTTCCTTATTTTTGGGACAAGCGACCCAACAACATCGTCTAATAATACTATTGTCAATGTTGTTGTTGTTGTTGTTATTATTATTATTATTATTATCCAATTTTAAGGTCACGACCAAGCCAGACACCAAAATTGGTGTATGAGACTCCATTTTTTTTTAGATTAGCGACCCAACAACGATTTAAATGCTAAGTATATAAAGCCATACATACTCTACCCCTCTCATTTTAAACATGTGACCACTTAGAAGAAAACACATACTCTTAGCCATTAGGCCCACTCAAACTGTATAAAACTTGACACTATAAAACTTAACCATTATACTCATTAATAAAGATGGATAATATATCATATAAAACATCTTTATAACAATAAAATTATATATTTAATATTATTATAAAGTTAACATATAATTATATTTAATATTAATAAAAATGGGAAACATATCATAAAAATTATTTATATCATAGAAAAACTATATATTTAATTTAATTTAAAACCCATGAAGATTCATTTACCTATTATAATGGCTAGCTTGTATGTTTGTATTTTAATCCAAAACATGCCAATAAATTTATTCAATCTTTTCACCATATAGAATGAGTATATATGAGTTAATTATTATCAATACTTTTTATTGAAAAATTAATGAATGAAAAATAAATTGTATGAGATAAAATATAATTAATAATTGTTATCAAATTTAATTTTGCTTTTAAAGTATAAATAAATTATTAATAATATTTCCTTAAAATATATTTATAAAGTTTTGAGCGACAATTCAATTGGTAAGTTAAGATATGTGAAATCTTTGAACCTTGAGAGACCTTGGTTTAAATTTTTTTGTTAGCAACCCGGTTAACGAAGAGGAAGACAAGTTGTAGACCCTGAGGTTTACTAGTAGTTACATGTCCTTTGGGTGAAAAAAAAAGGGTAAATATTAAACAACTAGTAAGAAAATAACATTTTGGTTTAGAAATATTAAATATATAAATGTATTATATGGCGTAGTCTAACTAGACTTCTCTTTTTCCCTTAAAATCATAGAAATTTTGGCAAGATTTTGATAAAAACCAGTTGGGATTTTTGTAAATCCAAGTTATAGCTGTCAAAATTCAAGATTTTGGGTGCCTAGAGGTTTTTGATGGTTCTAAATCCATTTCCACCATCAAAAACATGATTCAGACATTATTACTATAAGATTTCTTGAATTGATTTTTCCCAGATTTCGACCACTTTTGATCGTCCAGGCAATTCCTCTGCCTCAGTAGACGACGACATATTATATAGAGAGGGAAAGAGAAAATGCCCTATATCTTATTAGGTAAAATAAGAAATACCTCTTGGGGTTCCAAGGTATGTCCATAAAATAATTCAGTGAGGTTGTAACTGATGACAAATGAGGTGTGCCAAGATGATTTCAAGACTTTGATGACATGATACAAGTCGATGCTCCTTTTTCTACAACTATCTTATGGTTTTTCTTCCCAAAAACATGTACTATAATTGATTAGGGTTTTATTAAGGAAAGAAATGAAATACAAATATAACATAAACACAGAGATACAACGAAAACAAAACTTCAATTCATTAATAACAAATGACTAAAAAATGTTTACATGCAAAATTGAAATAAACTAGCTTAGTTGATGGTTGCTTATCTCTGAGAAGAGATGTGGCAGCTACATGTCTTTTGAACTATGCGACAATGAGGCTTGAAGACTTATATATTATTAAGAAACAATGGGAAACTATAAACATCCAAACCCCCAACCTTTGGAGATGAAGCGCCAAAAGTTTGTGGACTTCGTTGGGGTAAATTAGTACATCAACTTCCTAGGGTTGTAACTTTGGCATACGATATTTGTTTAAAGTGTACGATACCTCTTTAGAAATATCTATCCAAGGACTACAAATATTGACTAAAAATTCATGCCATCAACCTTCTATTTTCCCATTTTCGAAGAAAACATCGTTTAGGAGCTCAAAACGACTCTAGATGTTCAGTACCCGAAAAAGTACGAAAAATAGTAAATTGTGCTACAATTAAGGAAACTGAAAGAAATAATGGTGGGGGTCCAAGTGGAATATGCGGGTCATCACCAATATAAACCTAAATCAGTACTCCCCCCTTAGGAAGCAATGGTCCCCATTACATTGAGTGCCCCCATGAGGTAGGGAAACTTCTGTTGAACTTGGTCCCTGGTGAGCCACATGCCTTGAGGCAGGAGTTCGCTAACTTTGACAACCCAATACAGTTGGAGCTTCTGCTAGAAAGTGTTATTTATCTGTGTGTCCATGATCTAATTAGTTGTGGCATGTTCCATGCATTTTGGGTTTAGCTTTGTTGGTGTTATTTTTTCTGCAATATCTAATGTGTCCAGTAATGATGGAAAGTATAGCCAAAGAAATTCCACATTGAACACTGGTTGTAGCTCAAGGAATGGGGAATGATGATCTTAAAATAATTGTGTCCCACAACCTTAGTGATCGTGTAAGGCCCATGTCAAAGTCGTCTGAGCTTTTGATGGGCTCCAATAAGACGTTCTTTCTACAAATGCAATCAAACTTTATCACCCACCTAAAACTTTTGTGGCACTCAATGTTTATCATGTTGCTACTTTCACTTATCATTGGACTTATCCAAGATGTCATGCACCCATTGGTGGATGTGTTCATTGTATTCAATAAAGCGGGTTACTTTATCAACCTTGAACTATACATGTGTGAATTATGTTTGTGTAATCGTATGAGACATTGAACATCAATTGGAAACAATGTTTAAAAACCCAGACCCACTTGAAAAGAACTATGGTTAGTCAAGTTATGGAGAGCTTTGTTATAATTTTGTTGCACATAAGGAAGTCTCTCATCCCAAGTTCGTGTATGCTTGGAGTTGTACATGTGTAGTGTGTGCACTATCATCATGTTGACCATCTTTGTCTCACCATTAGTCTAGGGATGGAATGCAGTCAACTTGGTGAGTTTAGTGTCCAACAATTTCTAGAGGCTCAACCAGAATATTTTTAGGAACCTGCTATCCCAATCTGATATAATGGTCTGCGGGATTTCGAAATGTACCCATGCTTGTTCAAAGAAGAGTTTGGCAGTGTCCTCTCCTATGATACTCTTCTTGCAAGCTACCAATATAGTCATCTTAGAAAATTTGTACACGACCACAAATACATAGTCATTACCATGCTTGGCAGAAGGGAGGCCCGATAGATAGTCAATGGAGATGGATTCCCAGGTTTGGATGGGAGTAGGAGGAGGAGTGTACAAGCCTTTCTTCTTAATGGTTGGCTTCGCAATGGCTCACGCAGTGCAGAATCTAATATATTTTCCAATGTCTTGCTCAATATTTGGCTAATAAAAATACTTCTGTAGTATGACCACAATTTTCTCCACACCAAAGTGTCCTACAACCTGCTTGTAGTTAGATAGAAAGCGAGAATTCCCTCTATCTTAATAGGTAAATTAAGAAATAACTACGACGTTGGAAATATGTAACTCTCTTGCAATACACTAGCATCTGGTATGTGGTGGCGAATTCTGGATCATCTTTGGAAAATTTCGGCAATCCAAAGGTCACATGGCCACAATAATTGAGAATAGTATTCAGTGATGCAACTGGGAGCTAACTGAGGCAATCTACAACATTATTGGTGTTTCCCATCTTGTATTTAATGTTCAAGTGGAATTGTTGCAGATATGTAGACCACTTTAATGTTGATGATTTTGCAAATTCCCTTGTGTTTAGATAAATTAAAGAGATCAGTAATATGTATCGATGATCGTCTTCTTCCCCAAAATGTAATGTTTCCATTGTCGATATGTCTGAACAATGCAATACATATCTTTATCATAGGTGTGGTATTTCTAAATTGTATTAGAAAGTGTCTCACTGTGATGGGTCACTAGATGCCCCTATGAGGTGGGAACTCTAGCAATATCATAGTTAGAGGTGTCTGTCTCAATCTCAAATGGTCGTTGTAGGTATGGAAATGTGAGTACAAGTGTAGAGCAGAGGCGATGCTTCAACTCAACGAATTCCTTCCATTGGGGCTTAGAGATTTTTTTTTTCTTTTTTCTATGCCCTTAGTAACCTGACTCAGAGGTGAAGTGATATGAGAGAATCACAACATGAACCTTCGATAAAAATTGGCAAGGTTGAAAAAGCTATGAGGATCTATTAGAGAGGTAGGGGTGGCCAATATCGACTAAATTGGATCTTAGCCGGATCCATATGCACACCTTGCTCATCAATGATGTAGCCGAGATATTGGACCTAACCTATGTCAAATGTGTGTTTCTCCAAGTTGGCACATAGTTTGTGTTGTGGCAGGGTTTGAAAGACTTGTCGAATGTTTTTTAGGTGCTCTTCCAAACTCTTACTAAACACGAGGATGCCATCCACATATACAACCATGAACAAGTTGGTTAAGGGTTGAAGTATGTCATTGATTAGCCTCATAAAAGTTGTAGGGGAATTTTTCAACCCAAAATGCATGACCAACTAATTAGAAAGGTCTTCCTTGGATTTGAAGGTGGTTTTCCATTCATCTTTGGGTTCTGTTGGAACCTGGTGATAGCCATACTTCAAGTCAATCTTGTTGAAAAAATCGGCCCCCTTGAGCTTATTAAGAAGGTCATCAATCTGTGGGATTAGATACTTCTTCCTGACAATGATTTTTTTTAGTGACCAATAATTAATCAAAAGTATCTAGGTTCAATCTTTCTTCTGTACAAGTACAACCACTCCCACAACGTGAGGAACTTGGTTGAATGTACCCTTTTTTCAGCAACTCTTGGATTTATTGCTTGATTCTAATCTTCCAGAATGGAGCGGAAAAAACATGAATTTAAATTGTTTTATCGAAATGCATGGATAGTTTCGTTATTGGTATCACCAATTTGTGTTCTTGAAGTTTCAATTATTTTTTCATGTGGGATTCATCTCGCTCCAAGTATTCAAGGAATTTTCATGGGGTAGGGTGAGGAGCAACAGAAAGTGGTGGAAGAATAAGTGGAAAACGTTTTATGGTTAGAGGAAGATCTGTGAACCAACGACAAAGCGTATTTTGGAGGAGATGAGATTGGCTTGGTTGACATCAAATTGGGTTCTAGGTACCAATGGATCAAAATTATCCAGAAGGTTACTAATATAGCTTTTATAAAATCGGAGAAGATATGGTTGTTAAGTGCATGGATGGAATGATTCTAGGAAGTTGATGGAGTGAAATAAGTTTTCCGTAATCAAGACAAGATGCTGGAATTTGCATCCGCCATAAGAGCCAGATTTGCAACACCACTTAGTGGAAATTAGGGAAAGCCATGGTGGCCATGGAAAATGAGGAAAGATGGATTCTATTTCAATGGATGTTATCCTCTGTGTTGTCAGCTTCTAAATGCCACATTATTCTCGTCGTTAATAATACATATTAACTTACTCTATAATATAATTTATACATATGACTTAGAGAAAATGCTGAAATAATTTTCCATATATATATATATATATATATATGTATGAATGTGGCTATAACATTGTTTTTAATTTTATTTTGAAAGTTAGTAAACCTGAGGTATACTTTAATGTAATTTGACACTATTTATGTTGTAAATTATCATGGAATTTTGGTACATGCTTCATAAATTAGTTGTCCCTTTTATTTTATATTTTTAGAATCAGTAATAATGTATTTACAAATATATGTAAAGGGTTTTATTAGAAATAAATATATGTAGAATATTTAAAATAAATATTCTCGGAAAAAAATCGTACTCTAATTTATAGAAATAACTAGAAATTACATTCTTCATATATATATATTGTGTCTATTCATATATCAAAAAATACAAAAAGAAAAACATAGCTCATATAGAGGCATAACTCTTGTCAATAAGCATCAAAACATCAATTTTTGTGCTGAAAGTTATATGAAAAGACATAAATCAAAATTTTTAGATGTTGCCTTTAAAGACTTCTGATAAACAATTTTGTCTCAAAAGTGAAAACACATTAGAGGAACCATTCATAGAACTCTAGAGTAGGGAGATAAAATATGAGACAATGCTCAAATTATGCTCTCGTTTGTTGATTCTCGTAATATGTCCCTGAAATGTCGGTGGTAAAAGTCTTAAACATGTCCATCATTATGTTCTATAATACATTACGAACCTTATTCCACATGGAAGCTTTCTTTGGAGAGATTTTCTGATGTCTTTTTCCCGGATGAGAAAAGAGAAAAAGAATATTTAAAATATTGAAAGAGATTTGAATACATTATGATGAAATCACTTGTTCTATGTATACGCATTCGCATATGTTTTCAATCTGAAAAATGTATGAAAAGTAGAATAATGGATAGAAACATTAGTGGCTTGCATATTGAGAGGTGGGTGCCTCTTGGAAAGTAGTGGCTTGCTATATTAAGGGGGTTGGTGCTTCCTATGAGTGGGTGCTCACAATTTTTTTTTTTTTTTATGTAATTAAGCAGGTTCTTAATTTATAATCATCGTAGAAGACCCCTGACATATGTGGAACCCAATACATGCATCATGGAAGATGACGTCTATGTGACGTGAGAATACATAGGACACATGGTAGGCAAATTCAACATTCTTGTGTAGCCTAATGGGCAAAATCTAAGTGACATGTGCCACCATATAGAAGGTGCCACAGGGCCTAGATGATGATAGCATGACTTAAGATGGTGATGTGGCATAAACTTGAAGTTTGCGCCAAGGGGAGGTTTTGTGAAGATTTACCCGTGTATTTGGTCTTTGGCATTGAAATCGATAAAACGGGCCCAGATCAATAGAAAAGGCTTTAAGTTGAACCTATAAGAAAGTTGGAGGTCTAGACAAATGTAGAAGCATAATCAAACAAAGTGGGGATGACTCTTGACCTTCCAACCTACATTGGAAGGTGTGCCTAGGACATGGTTATGCAATTTTTATATGTGTTAAATACCTCAAGGTTTTTACATTGAATGAAATGTTTTCTACATGAAAATTGATATACAAGGAAACGAGGACCATGACCTGTCACATATTAATGTCATGTGGTAAGGTAAAACTAGAAGTTCTCCCCACGTTATGAACAGATAAATGATAATAATGGAGATTGAACCAAGATCAAGAAATCCATGTCATTTGTACAAGAAAACTTGAAATGGAGGAGATCCTTGAGTGTGCAGGTGGAATCATAATTAATTCTGAACATGCAAGAATATTTAAAGCCCATTCTCAAATTTAATACAGTTACAGTGGACAGGTGTTGGGATGTAACAGGAGAATGGAGAGCCTTTCACGAGTATGCAGTAAGGTAGAGTGAAGCATAGAGTGAGCCTCATTGAAGCACCACAAAATTTGAGTGAACTAATCCTACCTATAGAATTTAATTCAGATGTCCATCCTCTACATTAAATCAATTTTTGTGACTAAGAACACAAGCTACAACAAAATGAAAGAGCCTTATTGTCTTGGGTTCATTCTTTACATTAATTATAATGTAGCTATAGTTGGATCCCATTCAAATTGATTAATGCAATAACACTGGTCTTGCAGTTTGATGGAACAACAACATGGATAGCCATACAAAAGTACACTTCCATGCAATGTGTTGTAGTGACAACATTGATCACAACGTAGGAGAGGAAAAAAACAATGGAGAGAAGTTATACAAAGTGGTGGGATGCAGAATTCTTGAGGGTGAGAAAGAGTGTAGTGTTGTGGGTGTGTGATGGAGATAATTGTCACTAAGTAAAGTTGTATCATAGGGTTGAGACATGAGCTGGGTGAGTAGTAAAGAGCACAGTTCAAAGGAGAACTAGGGACCTCAAGGAAAGGAACTGATACTAGAGTGGATCAAATTTGTTTTTCTATGTATATGCATTCGCCTTTGTTTTATGTTTGAAAATTGTATGAAAACTAGAATAGTGGCTAGAGCAGATAGTGGTCTACATTATTAAGATGTGGGTGACTCTTTGCAAATAGTGGCTTGCTATCCTAAGGGGGTTGGTGCCTCCTATGAGTGGGTTGTCAAAAACAAATTGATTTAATTAAGTAGGTTCTTAATTTACATCACAAAAAAAAAATTGGTGGTTTTTTCCCTTTGGGTTTCCACGTAAAAATACCTATCAAAATGTGTATGTTTCTCATGTGATGGATTGTACATACATTTGAATGCCTTATCTTGTTGTTCATTTGTATTGTATATGAAATCTCTCACAAGTAACTGAATGTAGTGAAAAGAATCAAATAGTTGTACTTAAAATTTTAAAGAACCTCACAATTACTAATTCACCCCCCTCTCGGTAATTCCTTATTCCAATAGCCTTAAATTAGGATTTTAATGTTTTTTCTAGATTTTTGTTTTTTAATAGGGATTTTAAGTGTTTTTTTCTAGGTTTTTCCAAAATTGTAATTAGATTTATATTTTTCACGTGATTTTAATACTGTAGATAAAAAGTGCTTTTTTTCATTGTAAAAAAAATTGGAGAAAGGAGAAGGCAGACGATGGTCAATTGGTTTTGGTTCCAATCGATGTTGGTTGCAGCGCATTTCATCGAATAGAAATTACGGTCCATTTGTTTTGGCTACATCATATGGAATTTGAGCAGGAAGATGGTTGGGAGAGGAAGAGGAAGAGGAGGTTTTTCTCAGATGCATAGAGATATGTAGAGTCTCCAATAAGAAGTAGTAGATATTCAAACATGTTGGAAAATCAATGAATGATACCAAGAGGAGATTCATCTGATGAAGAGACAAACCACAAAGATGTAGATGAACATGCAAAACTTGAAGAAGAAAATTTAGAGTGCATAACTTTTGAATAGAGAATGCTCAATTCTCTATAAGGAAGAAATGATGGAATCAAAATCAATATTTCAAAGTATGAAGGTAGTCTTAAACTAGAGGAGTTAATAGATTGGTTGAAAAACATGGGAATAGGTTTTTAATAGAATCTTATGATAGAGGAAAAGAAGGTAAAATTCACATGCACCAAGTTGAAGGGTCATGCAATGATCTGGTGAGATCATTTGCATCAAGAAAGAACAAAAAAGGGAAAAGATACAATTAGGACCTAGAATAAGATGGAGAAGAAGTTGAAACATAATTTTCTTCCTATGGAATACTCACAAACCCTTTTTCATAGATTTAAGGACTTGAAGCAAAACCTGTCTATTGTGGAAGATCTTATGAAGGAACCTTATGAATTTCCATAGGAGAGAAATGGTAATTGCAGAGGAGCAAAGACAACGTAGTAGCAATGAAGATTCTTGGCTTTGGATGAATATCTTTTGGACCAGGTGCACTTCAAGGGGAAAAGTATGTCAAGCTATTGTTGATAGTGGTAATTGTGAGAATATGGTTTCTAGAGAGATGGTAGATAAATGGAACTTACACTACGATAAACATAGCCATCCTTATTGAATTGCATTGTTTAAAAGGGGAATGAAATCACTATTGAAAAAGGGTGTTTGGTTAATTTTTCTATATGAAAAACCTACAAAGATGAGATAGGGTGTAATGTCATCCAAATGGATGATTGCCATATGTTTTTGCGGAGGCCATGGTAATATGACGAAAAAGTCATGCATGATGGTGAGAAAAATACATAGAAATTTTGGAAGGATGGATCTAAAGTCATCTTAATGCTTCTTAAGGATGAAGGGAAAATTGCGAATATGTTGTCTAAAATACAACTTGTCAAGGAAATCAGGGTAACAATATTTTGGTATCTGTTAGTGGTGTAGATAGGAGTAGGAGAAGACATACCAAAACCTACTGAAGTATAAAACATACTAGAAGAATATGTTGATGTTATACCAAATTAGTTACCTGATGGTCTTCCAGCAAAGCATGATATTCAACATCACATCGATCTAATTCCTAGATTGTCTCTACCTAATTAGGAAGCGTATAGGAAGAACCATACACAACATGAAAAGCTCAATAAACAAGTGAAAAATGTTATAAAGAAAGGTTTTGTGAGAGAAAGCATGAGGTCTTCTGTTGTATTGACACTGTTGACTCCAAAGAAGGATGATACATGGAGGATGTGCACAAATAATAGAGAAATCAATAAAATTACCATCAAATATCGGTTTCCTATACCTTGCTCGGATGACCTGATGGATGTGCTTGCAACAACTAAATAATTTAGTAAAATTGATTTGCAATGTAGATACCATGAGATCCATATTCGTGAAGGAGATGAACGGAAAACTACCTTGAAGACTAGAGATGGCCTATATGAGTGGATGGTGATGCCATTTGGGTTGCCTAATGCACCTTTTACTTTCATGAGGTTGATGAATATCGTTCTTCGACCTTAGATCAAGGTAATTTTGTTGTAGTTTATTTTGATGACATCCTATTTTTCAATAAGAGCAAAGAGGAGCACTTGCAGCATTTGAAGATCATATTGGATGTCCTAAGAAATGATAAGCTTTATGCAAACTTGAAGAAGATTAGCTTTATGCAAGAAATTTTGGTGTTTTAGGGGTTTTTTTCTCTCACTAGAAGGTGTAAATATGGAATTAGAGAAGGTCAAAGCAATTCTGGAGTGGCTTAGTCCTAGAAGCATAATAGAGGTAAGAAGTTTTCATGGGACGAATATATTTTACAAAAAAATTATTTAAAATTTTTGCAGTTTTGTAGCACCCATAACAAATTTTACGAAAGGAAAGGAATTCATGTGGACCAATGAAACCGAGAAAAATTTTAGGTTTCTAAAGAAGAAGGTAATTAAAGTTGCCATATTAACATTACCATATATTGATAAAGCATCTAAGGTAGATTTTGATGCCTCACATGTAGGAATTGGAGTTGTGCTTAGCCCTGCAGGTAAACTAATAACTTTCTTTTTATCAAAAGGTTGAATGAGGAAAGGAAAATATATTCAACATATTATGTAGAGTTTTATGCAATTGTGCAAGCATTGCGACATTAGAGGTATTATTTAGCGTTGAAGGATTTTTTGTTATTTACAAATCACATGACATTAAAACATGTGAACACACAAAAAAAAAAATTATCAATAGGAATGCAAAATGGGTCTCTTTCTTACAAAGCTACACATTTGTTCTAAAGCACAAGTCAGGAAAAAAAAATCATTTGAAAATGATTTGAGTACGTGCACTATATTTTGACAATAATGGAAATTTGGTAAATTATTTTGATGGAAATAAGGATTTTTATTAGTCTAGTAATGATTTTTGAGAAATTAGGGACCAATTGAAGAATATGGTTGCAGGAAACATGGATCATATTAAAGATGAATATCTTATGCAAGATGGTTACATCTTCAAAGGAAAGAAACTATGCATCCAAGTTGGTTCTATGAGAGAAAATATTTTCAAAGAGTTTCACAGTAGTGGCTTGGCTGGGAATTTTGGAAAGGATAAGACAATAGTCATAATAGAAGATAAATACTATTATCTAAAGATGAAAAGATACATAAACAAGTACATGGAAAGGTGTAGGATTTTCCAAGTTGATAAATGGCACTCATAAAGTACATGGTTGTATATGCCATTACCAATACCCACACACCCATGAACATATTTGTGTTGGCATTATGACTAATGTGTTGTCCTTGATGACAAACTACTTGATAAAAATTTCAACATGATGGTAGCAGGATGAGTATATAGGCTAGTACATATGTGACAAAGAGATTGGACAAAGGAATATCGTTTTAGAGATAGAATAATGATAAAGGTAAATTGTAGGAAAATATATGTGGTTCCTGTGAACAAAGACCACGTGCATACATGGGTATGGTGAAGAAAAGTCACATATAGTTTATACACCATAATATTGTCAATACTAGGGGTCTTTACGATGGTATTAGATCATAGTAATGAGCGTTACAATGGACATTTGATCCTGTCAAATAATACCAACGACATGACTACGAGATTGGCCTAAGGTATTGGCTAAGGCCTCAACTATCTAAGAAGGTGCAGATCAAAGTGCTAGGTGTACAACTTATGGGTTATTAATGAATGGTTTGATCTAAAATAAGTTTTCATGAAGGAGTATGAAGGAGGTTTATATTTTATAGATTTGAAGGAATTGTAGTGACTAATAAACATTCTTGCTTGATCCTTTATGATTATGACTAACAATGATAAATTTGCGATGGTAATGATATTCTAACATGAAAATGTGACAGTAAGGGTTGTGAAATATGTTTTGTGGTTGCAACAAAGGAATGATTCAAAAATTGTAGGCATATACGAAGGTTTTCTTTAGAAAGGTCACATACATACACATCTATACTTCAAGCTGTTCTCTTATATATTCTACAAAAGTTCAGAATATCTACGCAGGTGTGAAATATTAAAAGTGCATACATATGTGGGTCTTCTTTAAGTCATGTACAACTGCTAGGGTTTTGATGCATGACCTATTAATGATTGTTGATCAATTTAGATATGTTTGTTCTTGTATATCAATGATGTATCTCCAATAATGATTTTTGTTTGATAGTGCTACTTGGGTTGAACTGATTATGGAATGAAATTGTAACTAACTAGTGATGCTACTGCATAATGGTCTGTATTTGGTCATGTGATATGTGATGGGTTTACTATATGGTACAATGATTCTTTTAATGTGACAACGGTTGGGTTTTAGTCATCAGTAATTTTTTAGATCTATACGTGGGTATTCTTCACGAGAAGAATGTAGATGCACACGCATGATTGAGAACAATAGTGTATACAATCTAATGTATGCTTGATCAGGGTTTGCAGTGGCAGTAGTTGGTTTCTGTGATGGGTAGCAATGTTTGGCTTGGTATATTGATGAGTGGCTATGCATTGGCATGATCTTTTCTGATCTAGTTGCATTGGTTACAAAAGTTGATTTAATGATTTAGTTGTTTTAGTATTTGAATAATTAATTTCATAATAGTTGAAAATGGATCCAATTTGAAACATTCTAAAAAGTGATCCATAAAGTGCCAAGGATAATAGTCTTCAGAAAGGGTGTTGTAGCTTCCTTTCAGTAGGAGTTAGAAAGTGAGAGAAGGTTGTAGCCTTCTATAGGTAGGATCCTACGTGTTGGTTAAAGTCTGCACCAGTACAAGATTGTAAGAAGACTATTTAATTTTTAAAGGGAGACAAAGACAACATCAATGATGGTTTTCTCCCACATTAGGTTTCCAGCTAAAATATTGGTGTTCATGTGTGTTGATGTGTTTTCTATGTGTTGATGATTTATTTGCTCTCTAATGCTCATAGTTTCTACTTAATACATGTCTTGATGAAGTAATGATGCAACGATTAAATATTAACAAATGATTAATTGCATGTAAAGCTATTTGAATGGAAATATGTAGTTTGTTTTCATCATATTCGTGTATGTATGCAGGTTCATTGAATAATAGTCACGTATAGAAATTGGAATAAGAAAAGTTGAAGTAAGTTTTAAAAAGACTCATTCACCTCCCCTCTCAGTATTTTTCCTAACAATTAGTATCAGAGGAGTTCCTTGAGAGGAAGCTTGATTGCTTGAAGGAAGATTCATCAAGATGAGCAATCAAAGGGAGTAGCATCTATTAGGCCACCATTTCTTAAATGATCCAACTTGGTTTTCTGAAATGTTAAAACAAAAGCTTATCTACAGTCACTTGTAGCTGATATTTGGGGAATCGTTGAAGGAGGCTATCTGTATCCATCCTCCATTCCAATTGACGAAACAAAAAGGAAAAAATATGAGATGAATCTGAAGTTTGTCAACACTCCATTAGGAAGCTTGGAAGAATCATAATTTGTAAAGGTAATGCAGCTGAATATCACAAAAGCTATATGGGACAATATCATCTAAGGTTATGAAGGTGAAACTATGGTAAATAGTGCCAAACTTCAAACCTTTCGAATTCAATATGCAATCCTCAGAATGCATAATGATGAAAGTATTACAAGTTTATTTCTTAGGGTAGATGATATAGTTAATTAAATGAGAAATATTGGTGGTGGAGAAAAATAATAATTTCTTGTTGATAAAATCCTAATATATGTAACCCCAAAATTTGATTCGAAAGTCTCTACCATTGAAGAAATATATGATTTGGAGAACCTTACTGTTGACTAGCTTAATGGTATCTTGACACCCTATGAAATGAGAAAGGGGGGTCCTTTAGAAATCAGAGAAGAAACATTCACAGCTACTTCTAAAGGAAAAGAAAAGGAGGAGCTTAAGGAATCAATTTATGTATCAGATGAAGAAGTGGTGAACTTTGTTAAGAAACTCCAAGTAAGAACTAGAAGATTTAGAGGTAAGATTCCTTTCAATTGTTTTACTTGTGGAAGATTTGGTCATTATGTTGCAAAAAATCCTGGATCTACTACTTGATTTCTCATTTCCAGAATGGAGTAATGGTATATCGGCCCATTGGGTAGAGGTGCTTTTGGATTCAGATCGATCGAATGTTTTACTTGATAGTGCTAAGGTACCCTTGTAGGTGAGGAGAATATGTCTCTGTATTCTTCCATGACCTTATCCACCTACGTATGCTACATGGGGGAACCCTTCCTGGGGGCCATGGATGTGGCCACTATCTTCCCCGTGCTTTAAGAGCAAATAAAAAAGAAAAAAATAATTCCCCATCTAGGAGATGATCTTACTACATTCCAGAGCAGAGATCAAAGAGATGGTGGTAGGTAGAGCTATGTATGGTATCTTTATAACTTATTTCCCAAAGTAATAATAATAGTGTAATGTCTGGACTCATACAAAACATGATGCTTCCATAAGTATGGTTGGCCTAATAACACATCACAAACTTCAAGAGGAGCAACATCACTTAGTACCTCATCTGTGAAGGGCTTGATATTGTAGGGAAGGCGACATCGATGGATGATGCATAGATCTCATCCTTGGTGAAGCTACCTGATGGTGTACAACTTCGGGTGTGGTATGCTCAATAGACCCAACCGCTTCTACAAAGTGGGATAGATGTGGCATAATAGAGAGCAAAGACAAATACCTGTGACCCAAAGAGACAACCATTAAATTACATCTCACAACAATGGCAACAACGAAGGAATATTCTTTAAATCCTATGGTGACTATTCATTGAAGCTTATCATGTGAAATCTAACATATCCCTTGAAATTAAATTTCAATAAATAGAAAACAAATTCCACTTCCAAGATTCACTAAAACTATTGAAGTTGTTAACTCAAAACTATTTCCTTTATCCTTTTCTGAATGTTCACACTACCTTATAGTTCAGATAAGAGTGTATAGTGGCATAATCCATGTCATAATCTATCTATTATATGTTTTGGAACTTTTTTGGGCATACACTTTGGTTGAATTTGTTATCTATTATATATTTTGGAACATTTTTGGCATACTTTTTGGTCAAATTTATCCACAATGAGTCAAAGATGTGTTGAAATCACAAGTTAAAATTATGAACTCTCCAAAATCCAAATTCCTTATAAAATTTTCATGACTCTCAATTCATATATGTAGTCAAAAAATCATTTTTTTTTCTCGGTAAAACTAGCTAGCTTTTATATTATATTTACAGTGAAATGTTTACAACCATTGTATCAAGACTTCCATGGTCGCCAGTGGCACCTTGGGTGACTGAGATTGACTCAAAAAGGCTCCCACGCAGGGGTAGCATCAACAACATTTCCAAAATACCTCCAAAAAGACTGTCTGAGGCAGGAAACCATTCCAAATTTCCCATAAACACCCAGACACATTGTATTAAACAAAAGCAAGCCTGCCCACGCAGGGGCGTTCTTCACGACCAGACTGAGGACTGATACTAACAAGATAAACTGTGACAATACACGACCAGAACAAACTGGACAAAATAAGAGACTGTAAGAAAACCGACATAATGCTAACCCGTGCTCCTTGACCCGCAGCAAGCAAAATTCTGGACCCGAGCTGAGTGGAAACGACAGGTGCTGGAGCGCTCATGGGAAGGTCAGTCAGCTTCAGGAGGTTCCTCCTCCACAATGGTGCACCAACCCTGACCCTCAGGGATTCCTTCCCACATGGCGGCCCATTTGTCCTGTGCTGAGTCTTGAGATTTCTTCTCCAGGGGGATATAGGGAGTGACCATAATCTCCTTCCCTGAGGTACCCTCCCCACATGATGGAGGCAGCGAGGGACCTGCCTTTTCAGAGCCCTCTGGGGGTGGATCCTCCAATCCTGGAGGCGTCTCTCCTTCATTCCCTTCCGGAGCTTGCGTGAAAAGCACTGAAACATGTGCATTAATACCTGGATTGTCCATGGATTTGCCCAGGGTGAACACCACCGAGCCGAATGCAGGTAGGGCTGGCTCCCCTTCGCTTGCGTTGCCAACCTCCATGTATAGCCCAGATTGGAGTGGCTTGACCCCTGCCCTCCTGTAGCAATAGCAACAACAGCAATGGTGGTGCTCCCTCTCTGCTGGTGGGCGCGAGGATGAGCCACGTCCAGAACCCCTCCTGCATGGTTGTCGTTGTCGAAGCCTCGCCATGGGCATTTCTCCTTCTCCTTTGATGGCTTTGAGCGATTTGTGAGGCCAACCAGGAGGCACAAATCGCCACCAGAACCTTCCAAGCACCACCACCACCTTTGAATTTTCCAAGTAAACCTCTGAATTCGCCCTCGAAACCTCTGAATTCGTCCCCAGCAACTCTGAATTTGCCACCAAAGCCTCCGAATTCGCTGCCAGAACCTCTGAATTTGCCCCCAGAACCTCTGAGTTTGCCTCCAGGACCTCAGAGTTCGCCACCAGAACCTCTGATTTTGCCACCCAAGCTTTTGAAGTGCTCTCAAATTTCCTCTTTTTCTCAGAATAGGATCCTGAGCTGGAGCGTCGAGTGTCCCAGAAGGTAGCTTGAGGTGGTGGGAAAGCCGCCACCCTACAGGTTTGCCTCTGCGTCGAATGCCTCTACACTCATAGCTCCTTAACACCACCCAAGCGATGAATTGATAACTGCATCTCCCTGCCTTGATATCTCTCAACATTCCTTGGATCGAAGCGCACCATAACTGCCGCCATCCCTTCAAGCTACTCAGCATTGAATGCATTAAACCTTAGCATTAAACCTCGCAGGATTAAGCCTTCGACGGCTGAGTCCTTCCACCATTTATTGATCACGAGGTGGCACATGGTAGCCATGTGGCTCCGCCAGACGTAACGTGCCATCACCCGCATCCGGGGGTTCAGTGTCTCTTTGAAGGAGATTCTTACATTCTTGAATCTGTTGATTGCTGGGGATGATGTCCAAATTTCCTGCTTGGAAAGGATGGTGGCTTTCTACCCCAATATTGGCTAGGAGATCAGCTACCTTATTTCCTTCTCTTCTGGAGTGATGAAAGGAGAGGGATCTGTGGTTATGTAGCTCTTGAGCTATGTTGTTTAGCCTTGCTTCTAGCCTCCAACTGTCAGCTACTTTTCTGGTTTGAGAGCCATTCTAAATGCGAGTCACCATGCTGAAGATGACCTGGGAATCACCTTCCACTATCAGTGGTTGAAGATTCTGGTGCCTGGCGACTAAGAGCCCTTGCTAGAGACCCTCCAACTCCGTCGAATTATTGGTGTCCCATCCTATATTACCGAAGTAGATCTGCAGGGCGTTACCATTGTGATTACGAATGATACCACCATAACCTGCTGGCCCTGGGTTGCCTTTAGAGGCTCCGTCGAAATTAAGTTTGTATGAGTTGTTGGGT
The DNA here is from genome assembly GCA_000404065.3 of Pinus taeda. NCBI lineage: Eukaryota > Viridiplantae > Streptophyta > Pinopsida > Pinales > Pinaceae > Pinus > Pinus taeda. The sequence continues at coordinate 62,103 of APFE031220628.1, forward strand.
GGGGCGTTCTATTTTCTGACCTCCTTGTCATTGCCCTTCGTTGTCCGCTGGGTGACATTTCCTTGTGGCAGCTCTAGCTTCCAGTTGTCCAAGATGTTTTTCTCGTTGTCCTTAGTAGGGAGGTCTTCCTTAGTCCATGATTTCAGAAGCATGGTCTCTTTGAGGTTGCTATGCAGTCTGCTCCAAATTTCCTCAATGGGCGAGCTTTGGTTTTTGAAGATGCGCCTATTCCTTTCCTTCCAAATGTTCCATATGACCGTGCCAGGAATTATATTCCACATGTAGTTAAGAATCATACAGTCATAGGGGCTTTTTGGCCATTGACGGATGGTGTCTATGATGTCTCCAGGTCCTCTGCATCTTCTTTGACATCTGAAGCCTACCTGATCCCACAACTTGTTGGCGATTGGGCATGTGTCCAGAAGGTGTTGTAAGGTTTCCTCATTTTTGAAGCAGTTGTGGCATATTGAGGGCCCATGGAAGTTGCGTTTCCTTAGCTTGTCCCAGGTGAGAATCTTTTTATGGCCAACCATCCAGAGGAAATGAGATATTTTGGGCCAGGCTTTGAAGCTCCAGATTCGCTCCCATAGGGGGTCTGGTCTTGTGGTGGAGTCGCCTATGAGATTATAGGCTTCGGATGTGGAATATGATCCTTTAGGGAGGTAACCCCATCTGAGGATATCCTCGTTGTTCTCAAACCGGATGCTTCTCTTTTTTAACTCGTCTTCGAGTGCTGCTGCCTCCTGAATGCTTGTGATTGAGGTTATTTGGTTGCTCGGTCGCCATTTTCTGAATCCGTTGACCGTGTCCTGTTCCCAAAATTGATGGATGGCTGCCTGCTGCTGCTCCTGTCTATTTGGAATGTTCATTGGAGGAAGAACTCTTGAAAGTTTGGGCTGTTGGTTCCATGCATCCTTCCAAAATCTGGCACTGTGACCATTTCGTATTTCCCAGAAGCTGTGCTTCTGGATGAGCTGATGATGCTGTTTGGCTGCATTCCAAATAAGTGAACCATTGATTGTAGGCTTGAATCTTATGAGCTCTGTTTGGGGCATATTGTTGGTGTATTTGGTTGTCCATATTTTGGCCCATAGCTTATCTGGATTAGTTAGCCATTGCCACCAGATTTTGGAATTCATGATGGTATTGCTGCTCTCTGGATCTCTGAGCCCAATGCCTCCTTTATTCTTGGGCCTGCACACAGTGTCCCATTTCACTAATGCCCATTTGCAATTAGTGGCCGAGATTCCCCATAGAAAATCCCTCTGAACGTTCCTCAATCTTTTCAAAACCCATTTTGGAGCAGCAAGGATAGAGAAAAGATAGAGAGGCATGGCTTGAAGAATGGACTTGATGAGCAGAGTTCGACTAGCTATATTGAGGGAGCGGTGAGTCCATAAATTGAGTTTTGAGTCAAGCTTCTCCAGAAGAGAACGCCAGGAAGGCTGCTTAATGGCCGAGGCTGTAAGGGGAGCACCAAGGTAGGTGGAGGGGAGGGAGGCTGCTTGAAAGCCTAGGATGCGGGTGATGGCGGTTTTGACAGTCAGGGGGGTGTGGAAGAAAAAAATTTGGGATTTGGATCTATTGACATGAGTGCCAGAGGCTTCTGAGAAGTCGTTGAGCAGGGATTTCAGTCGAGAGGCTTCCTGAGCTGAGGGGTAGCCGTAGAGCATGGTGTCATCGACAAATTGTTGATGGGAGGAGGCTGGGGAGTTATGGATGGAGATCCCTTTAAGCTGATTAGAATGGAGGGCCTGCTTAATGTGTCTTCCAAGACCCTCAGCCATAATAACAAAAAGGATGGGGGAGAGGGGGTCCCCTTGTCTAATGCCTCTGGAGGGTTTGAAGGGGCGGGAGGGAATACCATTGACAAGAAGGGAAAAATGAGAGGAGGAGATAAGACTCATGATCCAGCGAACCCAGGAGGAGCTGAAGCCAAAAGCTTTCAACATGTGTTGAATGTAAGACCAGCCGAGCTTGTCGAAAGCTTTGGAGAGGTCGAGTTTGAGTAACATTCCAGCTTGCTTGGATAATTTGAGGGAATGGATGATTTCATGAGTGAGAATGATGCCATCCATAATCTGTCAACCCTCGACATAACCTGATTGCTCCGGGGAGATGAGCATGGGTAGCAGGGGTTTTAATCTGTTAGCAATAACTTTGGAGATGACTTTATAGAGGACGTTGCAGAGGGCGATGGGTCTGAATTTCTCAGGAGTTAGGGAGTTCTCCTCTTTGGGTATGAGGGTGATGAAAGTGGAGTTAAGGGATGGGAGCAGCCATTGTAATGCTCTGGACTCCTCAACAACTTGCCAGACCTCCTCTTTAATCAAATCCCAGAAAGCATGAAAAAACGTGGTAGTGAAACCATCTGGTCCAGGGGCCTTACCTTCCTTGAGCTGCGCCATCGCCTCGTCTACCTCCTGGGCTTGAATTGGGCTCATGAGTAACTCGTTGTGCTCCTCTGTAACCAGCTTGGGGATGTTGCTGGTGATTCTTCCAATCGCCCTTTGCCGATCCACCGCTTGCTCTTGGTGTACCTGCTGAAAGTGATTGAGAAGGACTTCTTCTATTTTCTCATACTCCTCAACTTTTACCCCTTCTTGATTATGGATAAAGGGAATCCTATTGTGCATCCGCCTCTGCATTGTAGTTCGGTGGAAGAATTTGGTGTTACACTCCCCTTCTTTTAGCCATCGTATCCGTGATTTTTGCCGCCAATAAATTTCCTCTTGCTTCCTTCTTTCCTCAAGCTGGTTGTTTATGTTCCGCTCTCTGTCTAAGGTAGCTTCTGTATGCCCTGCATTTATTATTTCCTGATGGAGATCCTTCAGCTCCTTATTGAGCTCCTGTTGCGCCTCAAAAATGTTGCCGAAGGTCTCTCGATTCCAGCGTTTTAGGTGACTCTTTAGAAAGCGTAGTTTTTGCTGTAGCTGGAACATCTTTGAGCCTTCTGGTGGGATAAAAGAGACCCAGGTGGTTCTGACGAAGTCCTTGAATGCTGGATGCGTAAGCCAAAATCCCTCAAACTGGAAAGGCCTTTTGGTTTTATCTCCTAGACGCTGCCAGTGCAGGGCGATTGGCCAGTGATCCGACCCTGAGTGAGCCAAGATTTCTGCGGTAAGATCGCCCCCGAGATTGACTGCGTTATCCGAAACCAGGAAGCGATCTAGTTTAGAGGCGATCTGAAATTTGCCTCCTCTACGATTGCTCCAGGTGAAGGTGCCATTGCAGAATGGCAAGTCTATGAGAGAAGCATTTTGGATGAAGTCCTTGAAGTGATCTACTTCAGGTTCTAATCTGGATCTGCCTCCTATCTTGTCCTCTATTTTGGTAATCATGTTGAAGTCTCCTGCAGCAATCCAGAGTGGATGCTGCCTGTTTCTTCTTAGCGCTTCGATGGTATCGAGGAGCGCTTTTTTACTCCCAGCGTCCTGCGAGAAATAGACGTTGGATAGGTTCCCATGAATGTTGGTGTCGAGAATGTGGAAGGCTGCTTGGATGAGATGATGAGAGGTGTGGAAGTCAGTGAGTGATATAGCCTGGGTGTTCCATGCAATGGCAAGCCCCCCAGAGGCTCCCGTGGCATCCACAGCCACTGTTCTGCATCCTGGCCAGGCTTTCGAGAGAATGCAGCCCAGCGTGGCGCTGTTGCATTTTGTTTCTTGGAGGAAACACTTCTGTGGTTTTTCCATATTGATCATATTTTTTAACATTCTAGATTTTCCTGGGCTGTTGAGCCCTCTTACATTCCATGATACGAGCTTCATGATTTAACTATTTTGGGTAGGGTTGTAGTACTTCGTCAGCTTCGCGTATCTACCTGAATCTACCAGGATTTTTCCGATCTCTATTGTTCTCTGGAGATCAGTCTTCCTTCCTCTTTTTTTGGTGTCCTTTGGACGCGGATTGCTATCCCAGGTGCTACCTGATTGAATGCCCAGCTGGTGTTGATGGAACGCTCTGGAAATGACCACTTCCAACTTATCTATGTCCGATTCAGAGATTTTTTCATATGCCTTCTTCTGGCAGAATAGCTCCAGTTCGATGATGTCCAGGCCATGTAGATCTATGCTCTCTAGTTCTTCCTCCATGTTTTGCACCTGATTGGTATCCTCCTGAGGAGTTTCTGAATTCTGTGGGGCGATCAATTTCCCATCTACCTCCATTTCCTTGAGAGACTCCTCGAAGTTTTCCTGTTGCCTGCTTAGGATGGTTGGGATGATGATGGGAGATTTGGACTTGGGAGGGTGGCTGAATGGAGGGGGGTGGCTGAAGGGTGGCTGAATTCTGTGGGGCGATCAATTTTCTCCACACCAAAGTGTCCTACAACCTGATACAACGTCGTAGTTATTTCTTAATTTACCTATTAAGATAGAGGGAATTCTCGCTTTCTATCTATATATGATACAACGTCCTCTACTGAGGTAGAGGAATTTCCTAGACGGTCAAAAGTTGTTAGAATCTGGGCAACAAAAAATAAAAAAATCTTGCAGTAGTAGTGTTGGGATCATGTTTTTTATGGTGGAAATGGATTCAACACCATCAAAAACCCCTAGGGCACCCAAAATCTTGAAGTTTGACTACTGTAACTTGGATTTACGAAATTCCCTACCTGAGTTTATAAAAATCTTGTCGAAATTTCTATGATTTTAAGGGAAGAAGAGCAGTCTCATTAGACTACCACATATATTACAATTATATATTTAATATTTCTAAACCAAAATGTTATTTTATTACTGGTTATATAATATTTATTTTTTTTTGTATTTTTTCTTTTGTGACCCACAGGAACCAAGCAGTGCACCTGATATATAACTACTAGTAAACCTCAAGAGATTTACGACTTGTCCTCCTCTACAAATTGCAAACAAAACAATTTAAACCCAAATCTCTCAAGTTTCAATAATTTCACATATCTTAAATTACTATTTTTAATTTGAAAAAAAAAATAAATTGGATAATAATTATTAATTGTATTTTATCTCATACAATTTCTTTTTCGTTACTTAGTTTTTCAATAAAAAGTATTGATAACAATTAACTCATGTATAATCATTCTATATAGTGAAAAACATTGAATAAATATATTTGCGTGATTGGGATAAAATGCAAACATACAGTGCAGACATAATAATAGGTAAATGAATCTTCCTGTGTTTAAATTAAATTAAATATATAATTTTGTTATCATCGAAATAATTTATATGATATATTGCCAAGCCTTATTAATATTAAATATAATTATATGCTAACTTTACAATAATATTAAATATATAATTTCGCTATTATAAAGATGTTTTATATGATATATTGTCAAGCTTTATCAATATTGAATATTTACTTTGGCAGTTATATGTTAACTTTACCATATGTGATACCACTTTTCTTATTATAAGTGAGAAGTGTAAAATAGTTGTTAAATTGTAACAAAATATTATCATAGCTATAAAAATATATTTTTAGCATTATACATGAAGAACATTGCAGTAGAATTTTAAAGTTGAGATTAATCACATGTTTTAGATATGTTTGAATTTATAAATATAAATTTATATTTACAGATATTTATAATTTTCTCATATTTTAATATAATAATTAAATATATACAAGTTTGGTTTATTATAATTTGAAAAAATCATATATAACAATAGTTTGGAGGAATCTCAAAATTGATTATAGATTTTTTGGAAACAATCGATCTCTGCACAACTTATGAAGCTTAAGCCATCATCTTTCGGCCAAGACCAATGGATCTCGTCCATTAGATCTTCATAAATTGGACAACAAACTATGAAATACACTTTTATTCCAAAAGATTCTTCATCTTAAAGTTTGTATCATCGGATGGTCGAGAAATCCACGAGACTTTTCATTACTTCATGGTTCCAAGATTTTGATGCAAACACCATGATTGTATGAGGAATGTCGATTTGGGTAAGGTTACATAAACACAAAGAAGAGAAGAATGAATCTATACTTTTGCACGAATATGTCTAGAGGCGGACCTTAGTAAAGCCCTGTCGGATTGCATTCACTTGACACACAACAAGGAGCGCTGGACTCAATTCGTAGACTTCGAAAACACAACCTTCAGATGTTGAATATGCCGAAAAACAAGACATCTACAAAATACGTACCCTGATGCCAAAAAAGAGTCATGAAGGAAGAAGAAAACAGAGAAACAACCCCAAAGGATGGAAATTTCCCTCCAATATCCCTGAAGAGGAAAAATATGAAGAATAGAAGGATCTTGTTTCAAATGTGGAAAAGCAGAATACAAAAAAAAAGGAGGAAAGGGGAAACCTCTGGAGAAGTAACAGAATTACACGTTTTTGCTAAACAGATAGAAAGGATGCCTTAAGCAAAGGACTCTGGAAAATACAAAAGTCACCATGTATGGGATAATTCCGATTCAGACAAGGAAAGTACAAGAATAGAAGAAGAACATCAGCTAGCTATTGTTTCATCTATGCCATTTCAAAGAGAATAACAAAATATTGAAAAAAAAAGAGAGAAAAACTTAACTTTTCTCTTCATCTGTTAGTTTGATTATTTTATAAAATTATGACCGTCAGTGGTCTACTGGATGATGGGATATTTGCAAACATCTACAACACGTAATTTTGTTTTGGTTAATAAAATTATGATCTTTAAGCATAAAATTGGGTGCCTTATTGCACGCTGCCTCCTCGATGTATTGCACAATAATCATCAATTCACAAATAGGCTTTTTACTGTGGATACGCACTGGAATCTTCTTGTGAACAGGGTTTGATTTCAGCAGCTCGCTCTTTGGCTGCAAATTATCTTCGATGAACTCATAATCGATTCCTTTAAGAGCCAGTGCTATTCGAACCCTCACCACAAAGGGGCTTTGACTCGTACCTAATAGCTTCACTTGTCCACAGTCCTCCGCCGCCGCCATTGCTGTGAGATGTAATTTAATGGTTGTTTCTTCGAGTTACAGGTACTTGCCTCTGCTCTCTGTTATGCCATGGCTATCCCGCTTTTTAGATAAATAGGCGAAGCACAACCAATAAATGTAAGCGGTTCTCGTACTGCGACGATGACCACATAAATTAGGAGTTTCAGTAGTTGAAAGTTCAAAGGATATTTTTGACCAGTTTTTTCCAAATAGGAGATATCATCTATTCTATTAGAGAAAAGGAACAAATAAGCTATTTTTATATTAATTGTGATAAGGTTCAAAAATATATTTCATAAAGTTCAAAAAAATAATCACCTTTATTTACGTGATTTTTTTATTCTCATCAAATCATCAATATATTGGTAAGATATCATAAAGTTTAAAAAAATAATCACCTTTATTTACGTGATTTATTCTTTATCAAATCATATATTTGTTTAATGAGGAGTCTCGTTGTAAATTCATAAACGTACACTCAATAATAGAGACTGGAATCAATGAGTAACTCCAATAATCAAGATATTTTTCATCAATAAATTATTGATATATTTAAAAATTACAGGTGTTATTAAAAAATGTATTTTTTTACTTTTTATTTTTATTTCGTGAGTTAATCAAAAAAATTACGGATGTTTTTAAAAAGTGTATTTTTTTATTTTTTATTTTTATTTTGTGAGTTAATCATAAATGAAATATATTTTATACATTTTTTTACAGGGCAGATTTCCGTATATTGACAAGAACACAAACACGTATGAAAAATTAAGAATAGAAAAGGAGATATAGAATTGGAATTAACTCAGAACTCCAATGATCAAGATATTTTTCATCAATAACTTACATATTTTTGATAACTACAAATGTATTTAAAAACTTACTTATTCATTTAAATTTATTGACTATATTTTTTATTTTTATTTTGTGAGTTAATCATAAATGAAATACATCTTATACAGTCATGCCTCTTTTTATGGAGTAGATTGCCATACACCACTGACATGTATGAAACTAAGAATAGAAAATGATACATAGAAGAACAAAAGTGAAGGAGACATAGAGGAACAAAGAAAGCAATTACAAAAGAGAATCACCGAATTTGGGACAGGTCCTTGGAGCGACCTTTCTTTCCTTTTTTCTTTTGTAGGAATGTCCACTCAACTTTATAAAGGTTAGTTTATCAAAGCAATTTGAAGATTATCAATGCATGTTGAGGGAGAATCCTTTTCAGATTCCAAAGAAGCTTAGTCATGAGCTTGCTTCAATGCACTTGAAGAAGCATTATTATTCAATAGCTTTATGGTTGACCAAGGGGCATGGTTCACAATAGGATCGCAAGGAGATTTTTAAGGAGCTAAATTCTGAACCTTGTCCCCTAAATGCATTTCATCGTCAGATCCTTTACCAACCTTCTCTAAATCAGAGGAAGAATCACTCTCCATAGGAGATAAGTCACAAGGCTTCCAAATTTTAGTTATGGAATTATGAATGTTCTATTTGTGGTGAGATTTGATCAAAGGACAAGAACTTTGTAAATGGCTTGTTTGATACCAGAAGCAATAATGAAAAGAAGTATTATCATAGTCCAACACCTGGATCCAATAAAAATCCCATATTTTTGAATTGATTTGGTTTGGAAATACTTTACTGATATCAATTTCAACACTGATTATGCCATAGGTGTAGATGCCAAGGTCAACCACGAGAATCATCAATCGTAAGTAAACATCCCAGGGAGTTTCCAATGCTTTGAAACACTGACTAGTGCCACAATTGAGTAGGAAAATTAGGAAGTTGGACCGATATTGGAAGATTGGTAATGACTACTAAAGAAAGGTCAAAATCTGGAATCTAAGGAGTTCAAAACAATCCAATATTTCCCCAGAACCAAGGCCCTTTAGATAAAATTTTCTGGTAACTACATCAATAAGCATGGAATAACCGATGAAGGTAAGTGCTTCTTGTACTTTGAAGAGGACCACACAAATACAAAATCCCATATAATTACGAAAGAAGTAAAGAAGGAATCATGTGTGGCATTGTGTATTACATGTTTTGGGATTTTTTGGCTTAACTTTTGCGAAACATTTTTTAGTTAAATTTTGTCTTTTTGTTATTTAAAATGATTTTTTGACTGATCCTTGGCCTTGTGGCCTTAATAATCTTAAACTAGGGTCTCGGAGAGGGAGCGATTGAGCTAGGGTTCTGAGTGTGAAACCCTGATGGCGCTGACAGCACAACGGATCAGGGTCTGTCTCTGCACCAAATCCTCTGCAGCGCAACAGATCTGACGAGGAGCAGCGACCAGCCATGAAGCCGCCTCGGGGGGGCGGCGTCATAGCCCTCCCCCTCACGCCACAAGCCAGAACCTGAGGTCATTTTCGGGTCGCTTGATCCGGATCTACTCAACTCAGGGAAGCAGCAACAAGGCAGTAACAGTAATCAGCCAGAAGAACAAGATTCGCGGGAGGACAGCCCGAAGGTTACCTCTTCCACCTGTCGACCGGTAGCCAAGGAAAGGCCGAGAATAGAACTGCCTGGAGATGTAATCGATAGCATAATAGAGTTCATGAAGGACCATGCAATCATCGGAAAGTTCATAGGGTTTTGGCCAACCAAACGAGCCTTAAATGGTTGGATTGCAGCTAAATGGAAGCCAAAGGGAGATGTCACTCTCCAGCTGGGGGCGAAGGGCTTCTTCACCGCCATCTTCTACTGTCTGGAAGATAAATATAGGATCCTAGGAGGAGGGTCGTACTTCTTCAACTCGGCAGGTCTCTACATCAGGGATTGGAAGCCTAGATTTAGCCCTGACAAAGAAGATCTTACATGGGCTCCTGTCTGGATCAGACTTTATTCACTCCCGGACGAATATTGGGAAGAAAAATGTCTAATGAACATAGGAAATGGAGTGGGACGATACATCAGAGCAGCAGAAGAAATAAAAAACTGTAAGTTCATTTCATACGCTCGAATTTGTGTATTCATTAGACTGAATGAGGCTCTTCCTGAGTCAGTTACCCTTGCTCATCGCGATGAGGAGTGGATCCAGCCTCTCAACTATGAGCACGTGCCCTTCAGGTGCAGGAGATGCCATGCACTAGGGCATTTGTTCCGGGACTGCCCCCTCAATGTCAACGCTAGCTCTCCTGAATCCTCTGAAACCCCATCTCAAGACGGCTTCACCAAAGTTACGAACAGAAAGTGCATGCATAAAAAGCCTCAGAGTGGGCCAAAACCCCAGCCTTCCAAGCCCCAAAACCCTACCTCCAAGAACAACTTTGAGTCCCTGGGCAATCTCTCGGATGATCAGCCCCTTAATACTGACAGTACTTCAGCCCGCCCTTCCTCTTCCAACCCCCCCCTCCATTCAGCCACCCTCCCAAGTCCAAATCTCCCATCATCATCCCAACCATCCTAAGCAGGCAACAGGAAAACTTCGAGGAGTCTCTCAAGGAAATGGAGGTAGATGGGAAATTGATCGCCCCACAGAATTCAGAAACTCGTTGGGGTAAATTGGTACATCGTTAGAAATGTCTATCCGAGGACTACAAATTTCGAAAAAAACCCCCAAACAAAAATATTTGGTTTACGTGTTTTTCCAAAAAAGCATCGTTTTGGGCCTCAAAATGGTTTGAGTAGTTCAGTACCCAAAAAAATACGAAAAATAGTAAATTGTGGTACAATTAAGGAAACTGAAAGAAGAAATGGTGGGAATCCAAGTGGAATAGGCCGGTGGCCACCAATATCCACCTAAATCAGTCCTCCCCCTTTAGGAAGCAATGGTCCCCATTACATTGAGTGCCCCCATGAGGTGGGGAAACTTCTACTGAACTTGCTTCCTGGTGATCCACATGCCTTGGTGCCAGAGTTGACCAACTTTGACAACCTGATATAGTTGGATCTTCTACTGGCAAGTGTTATTTATTTGTGTGTCCATGATTCGATTAGTTGTGGGATGTTCCATGCAGTTTGGGTTTATCTTTGTTGGTGTTAGTTGTTCTACAATATATGATTTGTTTAGTAATGTTGTAAAGTATGGTTGAAGGGAGTCCATATTGAACACTAGCTGTAGGCCAAGGAATGGGGGGATGATGAGCTTAAAATAATTGTCTCCCACAACATTGGTGATGGTGTAAGGCCCATACCAGAGTGGTCAGAGCTTCTGATGGGATCTAGTAAGGCGTTCTTACTACAAATGCAACCAAACTCTGTTGTCGACCTGAAAATTTGTGTAGCACCGGATGTTGATCATGTCACTTCTTGCACTTAGCATTGGACTTATCTAAGATGTCATGCACCTGTTGGTGAATTGGTTCATTGCATTCAATAAATCAGGTTGCTTTATCATCCTTGAACTACACATGTGTGGATTATGTCTATGTAGTCTAAAGGGGCATGGAAACATCATTGGAAATAATGTTTGAAAACCTGTACCCACTTGAAAAGAATTGTGGTCAGTCAAGCTATGAAGAGCTCTGTTATAATCATGTTTCACATAAGGAAGGCTCTCATCCCAGGTTCACAGATGCTTGGAGTTGTACATGTGTAGTATGTGCACTATCATCTTGTTGATGATCTCTATCTGGCCATTGGTCTAGGGATGGAATGCAGTTGACTTGGTGAGTTTAATGTCCAATAATGTCACAAGGCTCGACAAGAATGTGCTTAGGAACCTACTGTCCCAATCTGATATAATGGTTTTCAGGATTCTGAAATTTACCTATACTTGTTCAAAGAAGAGTTTGGCAGTGTTCTTTGTTGTGATACTCTTCTTGTAATTTGCCAATATAGCCATCTTAGAAAATTTGTGCATGCCCACAATTACATAGTCATTACCATGCTTGGTAGAAGGGAGGCCCGATAGATAGTCAATGGAGATGGATTCCCAAGGTTAGATGGGAGTAGGCAGAGGAGTGTACAAGCCTTTCTTCTTGATGGTTGGCTTGGTGATGGCTCAGGCAGTGTATCATTTGATATATTTTTCAACGTCCTATTCGATATTTGGCCAATAAAAATACTTTTGTAGTATGACCATAATTTTCTCCACACCAAAGTGTCTTGTGAGCTAATTGTAGTTTTACTCCCAAATCATCTTAGCATGCTCACGTGAAGGAACACAAGTTTTCTGATGTAGCATAATAATGCATCAAGGAGGTGGAAATATGTAACTTGCTTTCCATCCACTAGAATCTAGTATGTGGTGGTGAACTCTTGATCATTTTTGTACAATTGTGGCCACCCGGAGGTCTTGTGGACATAATAGGTGAGAATAGTATTCACTTCTACAATCGAGAGTTGACTGAGGCAATCCACAACATGATTAGTGTTTCCCTTCTTGTATTTAATTTTCAAGTGGAAATTTTGCAGATATGTAGACCACTTCTTATGTCGATCATTTTGAAAATTCCCTTGTGTCTAGATAAATTGAAGATATTCGTAATCTGTATGGATGGCCTTCTCCTTCCCCAGAATGTAATGTTTCCATTGTCCACATGCCTGCATGATGGAATGCATATTTTTATCATAGGTGGGGCATTTTCAGATTGTATCAGAAAGTGTTTCACAGTGATAGGCTACCAGATGCCCCTGTTGGGTGAAAACTACACCAATAGCATAGTCATAGGCATCTGTCTCAATATCAAATGGGTCTTGCAAGTCTAGCAATGTGAGTACGAGTGTAGAGCAAAGGCAGTGCTTCAGCTCAATCAATGCCTTTAGTTGGGAATCGAACCAATTTTTTTTTTTTTTTTTTCTAAGCCCTTAGTAACTCGACTTAAAGGACAAATGATATGAGATAATCCCAACATGAACCTCTGATAAAAATTCGCAAGACCCAAAAATCTATGAAGCTCTGTTAGAGAGGTAGGGGCTGGCCAACATTGACTGAATTGGATCTTAGCTGGATCCACATGCACGCCTTGCTCATCCATGACGTAGTATAGATATTAGACTTAGCCTATGCCAAATGTGCATTTCTCCAAGTTGGCACATAGTTTGTGTTGTTGTAGGGTTTGAAGGACTTGTAGAATGTGTTGTAGGTGCTCTTTCTAACTCTGAATGAAGATGAGGATGTTGTCCATATATACAACCATGAATGAGTTGGTTAATGGCCAAAATATGTATCCATTAGCCTCATAAAGTTGCAAGGGAACTTTTCAACACAAAATGCATGAAAAACCACTTAGAAAGGCATTCCTTGGATTTGAAGGTGGTCTTTCTTACATATGTGGGTTCTATTGGCACTTGTTGATAGCCAGACTTCAAGTCAATCTGGTTGAAATACTTTGCCCCCTTGAGTTGGTCAAGGAGGTCACCAATTTGTGGGATTAGATACATGTTCCTAACAATGATTTCGTTGAGTGCCCGATAATTAATGTAGAGTCTCTAGGTTCAATCTTTCTTCTATATAGGTACAATCACTCCCACAATGTGAGGAACTTGGTTGGATGTGCCATTTTTGCAAGAAATCCTGGATCTATCCATTGATTTCTAATTTTCTAGAATGAAGCGGCAGTATATTGGCCCATTAGGTAGAGCTGCTCTGGGAGTTAAATCGATTGAATGCTTGATCTGACAGTGCAAAGGTACCCTTGTGGGTGAGGAGAATATATCTTTGTATTCTTCCACGGCCTTATGCACCTACTTATGCTGCATGGGGGAACCCTTCCTCGGGGTGATGTATGTGGCCACTATCTCCCCCTTGCTTTGAGAGCGAATAAAAAAGAAAAAAAATTTCAACGTCTCGGAGATGATATTACTACGCTGCCTAGCAGAGATCAAAGAGATGGTGGTAGGAAGAGCTACCTATGCTATCTTGTATAACTTATTTCCCAAAGTAATAATAATTGTTATAGACATATTTGGGCACTGTAACCCCAATCTTTTATGTCCATAAACCAAGGGCTTCTAAGTCCCTAAAAGTGTTGTTTCATACCCTAAAGGAACAAGGTTAGCTGATTACATCATCTCCCAGAAGTTCTCCATGAAAAACTACTCAGAATTGGTCAAAACTGGACCATCTCACCTGCTCCATGGTCAAAGTGCAATGCATCCCACCTAATGCACATGGGGGGTGCAATGCATACTGAAAAGCCCTTTTATGGTGTGCGATGGGCGAAAGTAGACAAATGGTAGAGGCAGTTTGCAAGGTGGATGATCATGGAATCTTCCAGAAACTTCTCCTGTGACACTTGCCTCTCTGAATTTGCCCAGGGATGAGTAAGAGATCATGAAATCTCTAAGTGGAATTGAGAACTATCAGAGAAATGACACTAATAAAAAACCCAGAAGCTAACTCACGCACTTGCAAACATCTATATATGGATCCCTCATCCTAGAGATCTAGAGGCTGGAATTTTGTATCTTGTAAGGAAGTGTTGTTGGTTTCTCTGTGGAACATCATAGTGTTGGGTGATCTAGCTTTTCATGAGGTGAAGAGGGCTTTCATGCTGGGAGGAAATGGCGTTGGGTCAGATCAAGGGGTTGTAATCCTCTCTTCTACTACTTCTATCAATAAAGCTATTTGAGTTTTCCTCCATATTCTTGTATATCTCTAAATCTTGTATTGATATATGCATTTGTATGGTTAATATATATCTGATCCTATATTGCTTATGATTATAGATCTTTATGCTTTGATGGTATTATGTTGCTTTGACTCTACAGGTGTTCTTTGAAGCGGGACAAGTGAGGAAGGAGTGGCAAAGATCTGTCAAAGGGGAGAGGAAGCAAGCAAGGAGCCAAGCGAAAGATTGAGGTTGGTACTCTTTGCTTCTCTCTCATCTATCTCTCATAAATGAAAATGCAAGTAACTTTAGTTTGTTTGTTTCTAAGATAGCTACCCGTCTTAGTGGGACTAGCAGCTCTGAATGGACACTAGTTTTCCTAATAAAAAATTGGTGACTCCACTGGGAAGCGAATAGCTTATTTTCTTGTTTCTAGTTTGTTTACTTTATAAACTATAGACGGAGCCTGAAGTTAAGCCAGCTAGCCTTCGAAGTGCTTTTGCAATGCAACTGCAAAGTAGATAAATGCTGCTTCAGTCAATCTCCAGGTTAGTTTATGAATTAAACATCTAACTTGCTGACATCCTGAGTGCCTTGGTGGTGGCTCAAGTAACCTCATTAGATCAGCCCCTATGCTTTGTATTTACTGACTATCATTAGCTCAGCCTAATTCCCCAAAACTAAGCTGCAAACTGTGACCAAAAACCAAGGCCAGTCTCGTCCTTGGACAATCACACTGTCTCCTTTTGATAGTCTAGATGCATCGCACCTCCCGTGTGCTGTAGGTGAGATGCAACCCTGCTTCCCTATGTTACAAGTGCGATGATCAAATAAGACTGTTTCTGCCTCCAAATTTTGGTTTTTCTTCATTCTCTTCAGCTTTATTCAGGAGTTTTTCTATCTGTGATTAGTATACCACTATTGAAACTCCGTTCCTTTGCATTATTCAGCCTCCATTGTACAAAGAATTTTGAATTTTTTTATGTATTTTTCACCATTTACAGTTCTCCTTTACAACAATAGCTTAATCAAACTGTTTTCTTTTGATTTGAAAGTGTCACAAGTGTTGTTTTCAGTCAAAGAAACAAATCCTCCTCTCTTTGATAGTCGATTACACTGTTACTCTTGTATTTGATTTGAATTAATAGTTATTCAAGTAGTAGTTTTCTATTCAAAATCGCAAAGTGTTGTCCTTTTCTTCCTTTCATCTTTTGAAAATAAAATTGTTAGCATTGTCACTTTGAAAGATAAGATAGTTCAGATTTGTACTTAGCATTCTTTTTGTCATTCACACATTAAGAAAGCAGAAAAAAAATACATGCATGTGCATTTGCATTTAGACTACTTGTGGAGATTGATTTAGGGCAGTGCATCTTAGTATGTGCTCTCTACGCTTTGTTGAAAGAATTTCACTTCTCTTTCCTTAGTAGCTAGGATTTTCATTGCAAAAAGAGAAATAAATGACTGTTTATCATCTTAGATTGCATATTTAGGAGTTGTATATCTACATCACGCAGTGAACCTTAAAGGCAAACTTCTTAAGAAAGATCAACTGTAAAATAAATTTCAATGAACATAAAAATGCTTTGGAACCTAATGCACAACATTTATAAGTCTAGGCTAGAGATGTATTCTGGCGTCGTAAAGCTTGGTAACTATCTTTTTCATCATAGGTTGGGTGATTCCTCCTCTTTGAGACGACAAGTGCTAGTATGGACTTGTGCTCCCATGTACCATCGAGTATATATTGGGAGACCACAATAGGCTATATCCTTTATCCTTAGGAAGCCATGTCTCCCGCCCTATCGATTGCAATGCACTGAACACGACATTCAGGAAGATTGACTACTGTACCATAAAAAGCATTCTATAGTTTTGCGATTGGTTTGGTAATCCCTCTGTCTAGATTTCCAGAGTAGTCACTTTCATTCCTTTTCAGATTCCTTAAAAGAAAAGGGCCATCTGAGCACTTGTCATTTCAGGCTCATTAAAAATTGAAGGCAACTAGAGTCATCTTTAGCTTTTTCTCGACTCTTAAAAATTGAAAAAGAAAGTTGTGTCAAAGCATCATAAAATTTATTTTAATCGGAATAAAATCATTGTTCCCTCGTTGATCTTAGGTTGAGAAAATGGAGTCCACCAACCAAGGATTTCCCCCAAGGGGAAATCCTAGTCCTTTCTCCTCTTGAGGAGATGTTGGTGTACCTCATATGGCCACATTGTCCCTTTCAGGACTGACAATTGGCCTACTAGTATGGCTCTTCTCGACCTCTGTCGTTCAAAGCACCATGATTCCTAAGCCATCAAATCAGTAACTAGATGATACTAGAGTTACCCCCCAACCTTCTACTTTGTTTGTTTCTCCCTCTCCTTCTTCCTCTTTGCTTGGTGAAGCCAATAAAACTAAAAACCAAGTAACTGAGAAGAAGAAGAAAGGGAAGGAGAAGAAGAAGAAGAAGCCAATGACAAAAAGGGGAAACCAAGCATCATCTAGCAAAAATCCACACACTGCACCGTCCAAACCTAAATCTCCATGTGTCATTTGCAAAGGGGACCAGTATCATCAAGATTGTCCTTGCATCCCACAGATCTTAAGGGACTAGTCTCCCTGCTTGCACAATCTGATGTCGTCAACCTCTGAAGATCATGTTGAGAGTATACCGTCAACTAGTGAAAACGAAGTCACTGGACAAAAAGGAAGATCTAAATTTCCTTGTAGACTGTGTGAAGGTGATTATACCATCCACTGTTGTCCCTTCTTAGACGAAGCTAAAAGAGTCTTCGATAACCATACTTCTTCACCGCTACAGCTTCCTCCTGGATACAAGAAACTCTTGCCGAGTCCATCACTAGTTGAAAATCCGACTGACACACCTTTGTGGTCGGTCAAAGCATCTATCATTGAAGAAAAACTCTCTAAGTCCACACTAGACCAAAGTCAACAGGTCAAGATGGCAGTCAACCCAGTCTTGTCTTCAAAAGGTCTACCTTCAAATGATACAGTCACCAAAGAGAATGAGAATGACACCGTTCAAATCCTTTTTGTCAACACAGAATCTGATGAACATGGGGGAAATCTACCTGTTCCTTTACCAAAGGAAGGAAGTTTGTCAAAGATGTATCCGGCCGTTTATTCAGTCCCACCTCCAAGCAACCTAGTCATTTCCTTCGATTGGAATCTACTAGGCAGACCCCATCTACCATCTAATGTGCCATTCTGAATCATAATACAAGCTTACAGAATGGTCATGGTTGGTATTGTCATAGATGAAGGGGCTTCTGTGAGTATCCTTTCCTCAATTGCTAGGAAAGCGCTTGGTTCACCATCACTTCTACTTGAGATTCAAAATCTGACAGGCTTCGACAAAGGAAACAGTCGGTCGTTAGGAATCCTTCCAAGTTTGCCTATAACTTTGAGAAGGAAAATTGTCTACCTGAACATAATGGTAGTCCAAGGACCTTTAGATTACAATATACTCCTTGGGCATGGCTACATTTATAGCATGGGAGCTATTGTTTCCTCGCTCTTTCGAGTGATGTGTTTTCTGCATGAAGGCAGAGTGGTCCAGCTCATAGACCAGCTTTCATTCCCCGGTTCACACATAGCTAATAGTCAAGTACCATCTCTAACTAGTCTTTTTGTGCAAGGAATGTCTCATAAATCTCCAGTCAATCCACCTGATGAACACGAGTGATTCGATGAATGTGACTAAACCCAGGAGGCATGTGCCCTGGTCTGCTTCGGCAGGAAAACCCCAGTTATAGGATAGGTTTCCGCTTAGGAATATGACTAGTCTGACGCACCTGTTCGTTTAGGAAAATGGGATTAGACTGGAAAAGGATTCCTCCGTCAAAAGTTATGTCTATTCCCGACAGAGCCAAGGAAGTGTTTTTTCTACAAATGAATGGTAAATTGGAAGCTCTATTTTGTTATCCCTGGGGGCATGCAAACCTTTTTGCATGCAAGTGAAAAGCAACCATTTATTTTCTTAGTTTGTAGGCTCTTAACCCTTCAAACTCGTAAGATTGGTCATTCCTAGCTTGCATAATGAAAGGTTTCGGAGCAAAGTTGTGAATGGGGCAAGCTCCCTAAAAAATGAACCTACTCATGAGACATCCTTATTATATGACTGGCACGAGTAGTTTTACACGAAGTTCAAACTTGTTAAAAAATAAACCTATCAATGAGCATATGTTCCACCAGAGTTTAAGCTCATTAAAAAATGAACCCACCTCCGATAAATAACCATTGTGATCTCATAATTATCAGATTTTGAGCCCTGGTCGTGTTCTTACTGTCACCTCCACTCTTTCTAGCTAATCATACGCCTCCATTTGATTGTTTTCCCCTTTTGAGGAAAAATTGCGACGAGTGATCCTATTAGCCACCTTCTTTACACTGCCATGATTGAAAAGTTCCAAACCTTACCTAGAACCAGCTGCTATCCAAAATCATCACTCGTTCCTCAAAAAACGAGTCTTCTTTAAGCACTTTTCATCTGACTCATAAAATATGAAATATTGCTGAGCAATTGGCCTCTCCAGCTCATTAAAGTGATTGGAAGTTCCATCCCTCCTCTAGATTTTAATCTTTTGGACTTGAGGGATCTTTGCACAAAAATATCGAGCGCTTGTCTTATTCGGCTCGTTAAAACTATCGAAAAGTCATCCCTTTCGTGTTATTTTATAATTTTTTCGGACTTTAGGGATTATATTACGAAAAATGATTACTAGAGTTTCCTTTCCAACTCTTTTCAGACTCTCTAAAATTGAAAAGGATCGAGTTTTCTTGGTTGTTAAACTCATTAAAACAATAGCAACAAACTTGTCCATGCAGACAAGAATGAGTTTCACTGTCGCTAGGCTCACTAAAACATAGCGACAGGTTTGCCCGAAGGGAAAATTATAGAACAAGCATATGTTATCCTCCTCAAGCTTGACAAAAATAAAGAGGTACTGGTCAGATATGACTGGGGAAAAATTGGGAAGAAAACTTGAAGAAACTTTATCGATAGCAGGTCGCTCTTGAACATGACACTTTCACTCCATCACCATGATTGAGTCGGGTTGGGTTATTTCATTCACTGGTCATATCACCATTGGTCCACCGTACCATCCATTTTTGGGGTTAACGCTGCCAATCCATTTCAGTGTCGCTGATATGTTCAAGAGAAGTTGCTCAGAGAATTCACTAACCCAGCTTGTGTCTCATCCACTGCAATACCTTCACACTTCATTCTTTCATGACTGCCACCCTGAACCTTATGTCATCAGACCATTTGCACCTCCACAAAATCATTTGCTCCATTTTGTGTCATAGATGTGGGATTCATTAAGGACCTCCTACAATGGGTCACTTCTTGTCGACATTAGCTCAATATCCAAGAAGTTGACTTAGGAACAACCCTTTCAGTACTTTGAAGCTTGCATGCCTCAATGGCAAGTTTCTCACTTCGGGCGATAGGTTTGCATCAATGGCCTTCGACTGAAAGATTTTGCGTGGTGTTCGACGCCAAGTCCCATTTTCACACCACGTGAATTGTACTGTCGTACCTTGAGGGTCATCATCATTATCGGTGATTCCTCTCATGCTTATTAACAACTTGCATCATTGGCTGGTAATTAGGCGATGTATTTCCATGTTCAACTTCAAAACATCTTTTCACATGGATCGACTTGTACTTTGAGCGAAGATTGAACGAGTTTGAAGAGCTCAGATCTAGTTTCATCCATCCGGGCTGTGATATATTTAGGAAAATAAAGACATCAAATGTACATCATAGCTGCATAGATAATCATCCAAGCTAAGGGATGATGGCTCTATTAGAATCATCAGTTTGCCACATAGACGATTGTCTGTCTTATGTACATGAAAATGAATTTATAAAGCTGAGCATGGGAATGCCCACCTCAGCTAGATCATGAAAATATTATGAAGATAATGTATTGTGTTGTATCTTATTACAGGTCACCTTCCAGTTCGAAAAACCTCAAATCCTCATGATAAAGCATTTCACCCGACATCAAAAGATTTACGAGCTCATGCTTTAGGGGGCAACTTTTATAGACATATTTGGGCACTGCAACCCCAATCTTATATGTCCATAGACCAAGGGCTTCTAAGTCCCTAAAAACATTTTTTCATATCATAAAGGAACAATGTTAGCTGATTACATCATCTCCCAAAAGTTCTCCATGAAAAACTGCTCAGAATTGGTCAAAATTGGACCATCTCACCTGCTCCATGGTCAAAGTGTGATGCATCCCACCTAATGCACACGAGGAGTGTGATGCACACTGAAAAGCCCTTCTATGGGGTGTGATGGGCGAAAGTACACAAATAGCAGAGGTAGTTTGCTAGGTGGATGATCATGGAATCTTCCAAAAACTTCTCTTGTGACACTTGCCTCTCTGAATTTGCCCAGGGATGAGTAAGAGATCATGAAATCTCCAAGTGGAATTGAAAACTATTAGAGAAATGACACTATTAAAAAACCCAGAAGCTGACTCACCCACCTGCAAACATCTATATATGGATCCCTCATCGTAGAGATCTAGAGGCTGGAATTTTGTATCTTGTAAGGAAGTGCTGTTGGTTTCTCTGTGGAACATCATAGTGTTGGGTCATCTAGCTTTTCATAAGGCGAAGAGGGATTTCATGCTGGGAGGATGGCACTGGGTTAGATAAATGGGTTGTAATCCTCTCTTCTACTACTTCTATCAATAAAGCTATTTGAGTTTTCCTCCATATTCTTGTATATCTCTGAATCTTGTATTGATATATGCATTTGTATGGTTCATATATATTTGATGCTATATTATTTACGATTATAGATCTCTGTGCTTTGATGGTATTATGTTGCTTTGACTCTATAGGTGTTCTTTGAAGCGGGACAAGTGAGGAAGGAGTGGCAAAGATCTAACAAAGGGAGAGGAAACAAGCAAGGAACCAAGTGAAAGACTGAGGTTGGTACTCTTTGCTTCTCTCTAATCTATCTCTCATAAAGGAAAACACAAGTAACTTTAGTTTGTTTGTTTCTAAGATAGCTACCCGTCTTAGTGGGACTAGCAGCTCTGAATGGACACTAATTTTCCCAATAACAATAACAAAGTGAGGCATGGACTCACACACACCCTGACGCTTCCACAAGTATGGTTGGCCTAATAACACACCAAAAACTTCAAGAGGAGCAACAACACTTAAAACCTCATTTGTGAAGTGCTTGATGTTGTAGAGAAGTCGACACTAATGGCTAACATGAAGATCTCATCCTTGGGGAAGCCACTCGATGGTGTACAACTTTGGATGTGGTGTGGTCGGTAGGCCCAACCACTTCTAGAGAGTGGGATAGCTATGGCATAATAGATAGCAAAGGAAAATACCTGTAACACGGAGAGACAACCATTAAATTACATCTCACAACCATGGCAACGACGACGACAAAGGACTATTCTTTAAGTCCTATGGTGACTATTCATTAAATCCTATGGTGATTACTCATTGAAGCTTATCATATGAAATCTAACATATCTCTTGAAATTAAATTTCAATAAATAGAAAACAAATTCCACTTCCAACCACTAAAACTATTGAAACTATTAACTCAAAATTATTTTCTTTATCACATTCTGAATTATCACACTACCTTACAGTCCAAAAATGAGCATATAGTGCCATCATCCATGTCATAATCTATCTATAATATGTTTTGGAACATTTTTGGGCATACATTTTGGTTGAATTTGTTATCTATTATATATTTTCGAACTTTTTTGGGCATACATTTTGGTCAAATTTGTCCATAATGAGTCAAAGATGTGTTGAAATCACAAGTTCAAATTATGAGCTCTCCACAATCTAGATGCCTTATAAAATGTTCATGACTCTAAATTCATATATGCAGTCAAAAACTCATTTTAAATAACAAAATAGACAAAATTTAACTAAACATTGTTTCGTAAAAGTAGCCGAAAACTCCCAAAACATGTAATACACAATGCCACACTTCATGCCCTCTTTACTTATTTTGTAATTATATTTGATTTTGTATTTGTGTGGTCCTCTTCAGAGTATAGGAAGCACTTACCTTCATCGATCATGCCATGCTTATTTATATATTTACCAAAAACTTTTAACTAAAAGGCACTGCATTTGGGGAAATGTTGGATTGTTCCTAACTCCTTAGATTCCATATTTTGACCCTTCTTCAGTGTCATTACCAATTTGCCAATATGGGTCCGACTTCCTAATTTTCCTACTCACTCGTGGTACTACTTAGTCTTTCAGAGCATCGGAAACTCCCTAGGATGTTTCCTTATAATTGATGCTTCTCGTGGGTAGGTTGGATTTTACACCTATGGCATAATCTATTTTGAAATCGATACTAGTAAAGTGTTTCCAAACCAAATCAATTTGAAAATAAGAGATTTCTATTGGACCTAGGCTTTGGACTATGAGAATACTTTTTTTCATTGTTGCTTCTTTCATCAAACAAGTCATTTACAAAATTCTTGTCCTCTGCTCAATCTCACTTGAAGTGGAACATTTGTAATTCTAGAACTAAAATTTGGAAGCCCTGTGACTTGCCTCCTAATGGGGAGCGATATTTCCTCTAATTTAGAAAAGATTGGTGAAGGATTTGATGATGAAATGTATTTAGGGGATAAGGTTCAGGCTTTAGCTCCTCAAAAATCTCCTTGGAATCCTGTTGTGAACCATGCTCCTAACCATGCTCCTTCGTGAATAATAATGCCTCTTTGAGCCCATTGAAGCAAGCTCATGAGTTGGCTTAGTAGAAATCTGACAAGGATTCTTCCTTGTTATGCAATGATAATCTTTAGATCACTTTGATAAACTAACATTTGGAAAATTAAATCAAGATTCGGATAAAAAGAAATTGCTCCAAAGACCTACCACAAATTGGTTGATTCTCTTTTGTAATTGTTTCCTTTGTTCCTGTCTCCTTTGCTATTCTTAATCTCATATATCTCAAATATGTTCCAGTGCCCAAAGCAGTGTATTTTCTTATCGGTCATATTTTTTAATGACATTTATAGTTAGTAAATCTATCAATAATTTATGTAGGATTTTTAATGTGTGGTCCTCGTCATAGTGCGGGAAGGACTTACCTTTATCAGCTGTGCGATGCCTATTTATCTATAGAGAGCAGAGGCAAATACATGTAACCATTAAATTACATCTCACAGCAATGGCGGCTGCGGAGGACTGCGGACAAAAGGGGCAAGTGAAGCTGTTAGGTGCGAGCCTAAGTCCCTTTGTGGTCCGGGTTCGAATAGCACTGGCTCTCAAAGGCATCCATTACGAGTTCTTCGAAGAGAACATGCAAAATAAGAGCCCGCTGCTGCTGCATTCAAACCCTATTCACAAGAAGATTCCGGTGCTCTTGCACAACGGGAAGCCTGTTTGTGAGTCTATGATTATTGTGCAATACATCGAGGAGACATGGAACACGAAGACACCAAATCTTGTACCCAAAGATCCATATGACCGAGCCATTGCACGCTTCTGGGTTGCTTTTGTTGACGATAAGGTAATTTAATTTATCTCAAACTCATGAATTTAAGTTTGTTTTCAGTGACATAAAGTAACTTAATTTACTTTCAATAGCTAAAGGTTTGATTTTGGCAAAATCATGAATTTAACTTTCGTTATTGATATCACCACCAATTTGTGTTCTTGAAAGTTTCCATTACTTTTTGGTGTGGGATTCAGGTGGGTCCAAGTATTCGAGGAATTTTCATGGGGCGGGGTGAGGAGCAACAGAAAGCGGTGGATGAATCGGTGGCAAACATTTTATGGTTAGAAGAAGCTCTGCGAACGAGCGGCAAAGCGTATTTTGGAGGAGATGAAATTGGCTTGGTTGACATCGCACTGGGTTCCTGGTCCCAATTGATCAAAGTTCTCCAGAAGGTTACTAATATAGTTTTGATAGAATCAGAAGAGATGCCGTTGTTAACTGCATGGATAGAGCGATTTTTGGAAGCTGATGGAGTGAAAAAAGTTTTGCCCGATGAAGCCAAGATGGTGGAATTTGAATCCGCCATGAGAGCCAGATTTGCAATACCACCTGCTGGCAATTAGGTGAATCCATGGCGGCCATGGAAAATGAGGAAATATGGATTCTGTTTCGATGGATGTTCTCCTCTCTGTTGTCAGCGTCTAGGTGCCACGTCATTCCCGTTGGAAATAATGCAAATTAACTTGTTTTATAATATAATTTCTATGCATGACTTGCTGCAAATGCTGATTATATATATCTTATTGTTTTATGATATTTTAATATAATTTTTAAAAATAATAATCAGAGGCTACTTTATTGTAATATGACATAAATGTGGGTGTTAGTTAAGACTTGGATGTCTTTTTTCAGAAAGTGTGTCATGTTTAAAATTGGTTCATTTGTGATTTTTGAGTGTAAGGGAAACTCTTCTCATGGTTGGGTTACTCATTCATCTTTTTTCATTGCCATGTTATTTTTCGTATAGTTGGTTATAAATTTTTTATTTTAATGAATTAAGTATGTTGGGTGGATTGGCTTTGTTTTGGCTATGTTTTTGGATGAATTTCATAATAGTTTTTATATTAATGAATATATGAGTTATGAGAGGAATGTTTGTTTTAATATGTGTGTCATGTTTAACACATGTTTTTTTCTCGACTTGGTGTGTCCTCGTAACCATTCTCTTGTTTTGGGTCATCAACTCATGTCTTCTCATTATAAATACATGGGTTAGTTGAAGGGTGGTGAATGTGTGACAATATTTGAGGTGGTGTGGAGGAGGTCTCTTCACTAGGATGTTTATGTTTTGGAGTTGTGGTACTCTCTGAATGTTTGGGATGCCTGTTTTCTTCCCATGGTAAATTTTCTAGTAATTCCTGTTTTGGTCGCAAGACAACATATGCTCAGTCATTTCTCTTTAGTTCTAGGAGCACCGAATTGGGCCAATGTTTTTCACATTGTTTTTGCACAATACATAAACTAGGCCAATCTTTGAATTGGTGGTTGTTCTACCCACCTCAACACTCCAAGGAATTGATCCTGCATGTATTTCATTTAACTGTCCAGCTTTGGTTTATGGCGTATGATATTCAGGCAATTCCTCTTTCTCGTTTTAGTGGTTATAGTATCCCTTTCAATTTGGTAATGCAATTTGGGTTTTTGGAGTCTTATGTCTCTTATAGCTGTCAATTCAGGTTTCATTTTGTTTTTGGAAATTAACATGTCTCGGGCTTCTAGGGTAACTCATTTTGTTATATCCCTCTACATATTTTACGTGTTGAGTTTGTGGTCTATTTTACCTTGAAGTGCGCTTTCTACCTTATAATGCATCTAGACTCAGTCTATGTTGAGGGGTGTCTAATTGTAGTCTATTTGGTTCATCCACCTAGCACTATTTTTGGGTTCCAATTGTGGAGTTTAGGAGACGACTTGCTTGTGCTTGGAACAAGATTCAAAAAGCCTAGGGTTTGTTCCTTTGTTTGTCTTGTTGGTCATTGTTTTTCCCAACTTTGTGTGAACTACTTGTTTACCTCTGTAACTATGCCTCCTTGACAGAAAATGACAAGTTGTAGAGGAGTTGTGGGCAGTTCTACCTCTCATCGTCGAAGATTGTTTGGTTGGGAGTCGGCCAAAAATTATTTTGAATCGATCCCTCTAGAAGTCAAGAGGGAAATTATCCACCTTAGATCAAAGGAGTTTGGTGATTGTCCGTACTTCTCTTATTTGGAGGTGGGAGGAAACGACCTTAAATGGACTCGTGATCCAGAGAAATTCAAAAAATGAAAAACTTCATATTCCAGATTCTCTTGCAGTGCACCAACAAATGGATATCTTCTTCCACATGGTCCTTAGAGATAAGAAAATGGATAATTATAAACTTTTTGTAGGACAAGAGCATATCAAACGACTTCTCTGAAATGTACATGTATGCTTGGATGATATTGTGTCACGTTTGAGTAGGGTTGAAAAATATATTCTTTCAGTGGAAGTTTGAGACTAAGGAGCTTATTGATTCCCCCTATAGTCATAAACGCTCCACCTGTTATTGTCTCTCCAACTTCTAATTCGTCTCCTCTTTCTCTAGTTATTATATCTGGTTGATGAGGGATTTGATGGTTCATCTTTTTTACTACCTTTGGCGACATTATCACTTCGCTTCTTGGAACTCTTGGAGGCACATTTTTTTCCCTCTCTAGTGATATGGAAATCAACATTATTTTTTTCTATCTGAAGGTCAACAACATTGTTTTCCTCACCTGACACAAATTTTGGTCTCAACTTTTACAAAGGGGTGGCGAATGTTTGTTTCTAGCTTTCTATGGAAGTTTTTAAATGGTGTTTTTCTATCTAAAAATGCAAGTTTTTTGTTCTGGTCTGACTATGGAGCACATCCTGTTATATTGGTATGATATTTGTGACGCAATACTAGTAGTGGCCTACAAATATATTATGATGTAAATATCTTGGCCTTATGTTTTTGTCCCTTGTTTCTGTTGCACCCAAGGTTCCAGTTTGATATAGGTAGAAATTGTTCTTAGTTTGTTTTACCTGGTTGGAGGATTGCAGTCCCAAGACAATCTTTTTGGGATGCCAGTTGCTATATGCGCTCAATGTAAAATTCATCTTTATCAATAGAAAATATTTACATCTGCTTAAAAAAAACTTGTCTTTTTTATTTTATATTTTTATAATTTGTAAGAACACATTTACAAATAAATATAAAGTGTTTTATTAGAAATAAATATATGTAGAATATTTAAATATATTTTTTTGGAAAAAAAAATCTGTAAGTGCATTCAGAGAAATAAGTAAAAATTATATTCTTTACATACACATAGTGTGTATTCATATATTGGAAAAGAACCAAAAAAAAGAAGAGTAGTTGGGTGAGCTCATACTAAGGCAGAGCTTCTCTCAATAAGTGTCGAAACACAAGTTTTGCGCTAAAAGTCATACAAAAAGACATGAATCAATCTTTTAGATGCCACATTCAAAGATTTCTAAAAAATAATGTTACGTCGATGTGGAAAAACATGAGAGGAACCATCCTTAGAATTGTAGAGTAAGGAGAGAAAATACGATATTATGTTCAAATTATGTTGTTGTTGGTCCTTGTAATAAATCTCTGAAATGTTGGTGCGATAACTGATAAACCTGGCCATCTTTTTCCTCTATAATACACCACGAATCATGTTCCACATGGAGGCCTTCATTGGAGAGATTGTCCATTATTTTAATCCTTTTAGTGTAAATATGCTTACATGAGAAGGAGAAAAAGAATATTTAAAATATTGAAAGAGATTTCAATAATCTAACTTTTGGTTTATGAAACTAAATCAATAACTAAATTTAAATAACCTAAAATTAAAATATCATATAAGTGAAGAAATATAATCATAATGCGAAAATTTGAATTTTAGATATAATTATTTAGTTTATTAGGTGTGCTTTCTTATAATCTAGTATGAGTGAGAAGACATGTAATTCCTTATGTACTTAATGTAGAGTTAAAAAAGAAAAAAAAAAACAAAAAAATAAGTAATATCAACTTTAATGAAAGTTTAAGAATATATATATATATTGTTAGGAAGGTTGATCATGTAACAAATTTTTGAAGTTGAGATATAGTCTTAATGTATGTAGGTTTTACGAGAAGATGATGTTAGTGTTCAACATTCTTATTGTCATAAAGGTAACCACTCTTTAATTGCAAGGAATTTGAGAGAATGGACAAATAGCCAATTTCACTATGGAGCGCATGACAATCAAATATTATTTTTTCAATGTTTATTTTCTTCTTTACACTTGTTAGAACCATATCTATACTTTTGATTTTCTAAATTAGTGTTGATCAATTCCTTATATTATATTAAATTTTCAATTTCCTTCTAACTATATATCTCTAAATAATTTCTCCTTAAATTTTGATGTGATAAATTTTTGAATATTTTTCTTATTTTGCATAAAGATCTTTTCCTTTATTCCTCAATGATTTAGCTAATACTAGACATTTGTATGTCATCTCCACTTATTCAAAGGTGGTTTTGACTAGAACTTGAGCAATTATAGGAATTTAGGTGTCTTCGATGTTGTTTAACTTGTTTTTATACATTACGGACTTGATCATGGTTGTGCTCTCAACATGGGGAAATGTTGCTTCCATGAGGAGGATAAGATAAGGTGCATTTTTGTTAATTTTTGAGATTGGTTATAAAATTCTTTGGATATGTTTTATCTTTCTCCATGACTTTTTAGAGATATTGCATCCCCAAACTTCACATTTATATAGAATAACATGAGAAAGAAGAGTATGAAAGAGGAATTTCTTCTTATTTCATATCCAAAGGTCCATTGAATTATGATTGTTTTCAAGCCAATAATGAGTTTTTCATCGTCCAATAATACTTTTCTCAATCTTATAATTCCACTTGAGCTTGTGATGAATAGTGATTATGAGATACTTGTATGAGGAAACTTCCTCCAAATTAT
>APFE031220628.1:93369-151673 GCA_000404065.3 Pinus taeda
AACAATAATATAAAAATATGATATATAATAATAAATCAAAGTACTGAATTAATTATTATGTTTTTTTAAATTTTTTTTTTTTCCACATTGGTTTACACTAAGAATATATGTACTAGATATGACATATTATTGAAAATGTTTATATTTATTTGTCAATTATGAGGTTTTTAAAAATTTGGACCTCACTCAGTTAGGTTCATATTATCTATATTTGGATTTAATAATCTCCTAGAAGGTAAGCCTTTGTTAAATTTAGAGCATTGAAAATTGTCCAACCCTTCTAGAATCAATGAATGGATATGATGGTTTGAATTTCCATGGCCACATAACCAAATATTTGATAAGTAAGCCAAAAAAATTTGTTCATTTTGAACAACAGAAAGTGTTCTCTTTAGATCCCAACATCATTGTGAAAATGTAAAAAGTTTGGCTTCAAAATGAAAAGTGATGATACCATCCTTAGAAAGAAGGTAACCTTCCTTTTCAAGAAAATTTATTGGGAAGAATTGATGACAACCCCATATGAACTCATCTCAAAATGAAAAGAAAAAATCTATAAAAAAACTTTGGTGAGGATAACATTGATAATACCATCTTAATGCAATATTCATAAGTAGATGGTTATGCATTTCTTTAGCCATATCCATAAAAATTGAGACCTATGTTTCCTTTGAGGTAACAATAACATGATGATATACCTTAACACCCCAAGCATTACCAGACACAAATATTCTTTGCAAAAGTTTGAAAGGTGTTATAGATTATGAATAGTGTTAAGCATTGTAATTGAATTATCAATCTGTCATGATTTGACACCATCTTTACCTTCCATTAATATTGATAAATTCTTTGTAGACATTTGTTAAATTCATAACTTCAGAATTGCAGTTACAGTGAAAATCTTGTGGCTTAGCTTTAAATTATTATTTTCATGTCATGTACTATCCCTGAGGTGAAATGCATTGAAATTGGAGGTGGTTGTAAGGTATTTCATTAAAGGTAACATTGTCGAGGTAGTTATAAATATGCCCATAGGAACTAGTTATTCCCATATTTTTTGGGGACAAAAAACAAAGGGTGTGGTTTTCTTACTCAGTGTTTGTTTGCCATGGTTGATGTTGCTTTTTCTTCTGCAAGTCTTCCTCCTCTTTCTTCACCTTCTAAAACCCCCAAGCAATGGATTCCAACTCAACTCATTTCCAAGTTTGTGACTTTATATATTCTATGGGTAATCCCATGCTCTTAAAAGTTTTCATTCTCCTCAACATTCGAGACATTATCACCACCCATGGTGGAGGTCACACTCTTTATGTAGAGGAGATCACTTATTATATTGCAGATTCCACCAAGAATCCCCCTCACTTGGAATACTTATTTCATGTTCTCAGGTGCCTTGCCTCATACCATGTCTTCAACGAGAGCAGGGATGCCGGTAGGGACTTCAAGAAATACAAATATGGTCTCACCAACCTCTCCAAAGTGTTGATGCAGAAAGAAAGTGATGAATATTACACACCTCTATTACTTATGATCACGAGAAATGACATGTTTTCTAGATGGGAGTACCTTCACAAAAATGTGATTGAAGGCTGCAATGCCTTCCATAGAGCTTTCAGCATGGGAAATTGGCATTGGGTGTGGAGCCTGATTATCTTCTGTATTCAAAGGTCTCAGCCGAATGTATACCCTAGGAAGATTGTACACCCCTCCATGCAGGGGGGACTTGTTCCCCCCGCGGGGCTTCGGGGGGGCCGATCCCCCCCCGGATGGGGGGTCTTGGGGCCAGTAGTCTCTTGATGGGGGTTCGGTGGTAGCACCCCCGAAGCTAAAAATAGATGTAAAATTGCCTTGTAAAAGTCTAGTAATTTCTAGTCAATCTGGGTCATTCATTAGGTGGATGATCTAACGGTAGAAGTTATGCTTATTTTAGGGATTTTTTCCCTAGAAGGCAACCCCTCACTATATATGAGGGAATTGTATTGCATCTATGCAGATATGTATTCCGAGTGAGGAAGAGAGAGGAGATTGAGAGAAAAGAGGGAGTTACAACGGATCTGCTATGGGTTGTATCACTTCAGTTTGCTGGATAATATAATAAAAGAAGGACTGGCTATTTCTCCATGGATGTAGCCCAAACTGGGTGAACCACATATATCTGTGTCTCTCTTGTTTTATGCTTTTTCTGTGTTTATATTTATGCAATATTTATATGTTCCCTTGTTCTGTAATATATTTTTTCTAACAATTGGTATCAGAGGTGAAGGTCTATTTGGCTGATAAACTTGCAGGAGAGAAGGGTTCCTAGTTCGAGTGGGAGCAATGGTCGATGATGGTAGGTTTAATGTTGAAAAATTCAACGGCCAAAACTACCAACTGTGGAAGATGCAGATGGAAGATTATCTGTATCAGAGAGATTTGTACCTACCATTGAGCGGAAAGACAAAGAAGTTGACAAGTATGACAGACACATAATGGAATATTCTCGACAAAAAGGCACTTGGAATAATACGACTGTGCCTAGCGGCATCGGTAGCATTTAATATTTCAAAGGGAACGACAATAGAGGGTTTAATGTCAACATTGGCCAAATTATATGAAAAAACCTCAACCTCAAATAAGTTATTTCTTATGAAGAGTTTATTTAATATGAAGATGTCAGAAGGTGGATCTATTGCTGATCATTTAAATGATTTTAATAAAGTTACAAGTCAGTTAAGTTCTATAGGGGTAAATTTTGATGATGAAGTTAGGGATCTGTTCTCATTGCCAAAAAGTTGGAATCATTTAGTTATGGCCATTAGTAACTTTGTCTCTGGATCTAGTACTTTAAAGTTTGATGATGTTGTCAGTGCAATCCTTAGTGAGGAAATGTGACGGAAAAGCTTTGGTGAGACATCAGGTAATGTTTTCACTGCAGAGACTAGGCGAAGAAAAATGGAAAGAGGAAAGGGCCCAAGATTTCTTCCGAATATATCGAAGTAAGTCAAGAAAAGGTAGATCCAAGTCTAGATTGGGAACAACATGTTGGAAATGCGGGAAGAAAGGACACTTGAAGAAAGATTGAAAGTCTCGGAAGGGAAAAGAAGGAGACACGCAACAAGAAACTAATCATGAAGCGAACGTAATAGGTGATGTGTTGCAAGATGCTTTGATTATTTATTTAGAAAGTATTATTGATGCCTGGGTGGTATATTCAAGGGCCTCATTCCATGCCACGCCTGATAAGAAACATTTTCATGATTATGTTCAAGGAGATTTTGGACAGGTTCAATTGGGTGATGATAAACCCTGTAAAATCATTAGAATGGGTACAGTTTTCATAAAACAACAGAATGGAAATCAATGGATATTGAAGGAGGTAAACCATGTTCCATATCTAAAGAAAAATCTGATTTCAACAGGGTAGTTGGGAGGTGAAGGTTGCGTAACTACTTTCATAGATAAAACTTTGAAGGTCACTAAAGCATACTTAGTAATAGCGAAAGGAGGAATGGTTGGTACATTTTATTTATGCAATGATATTTCTAATTATGTTAATGCTTTAACCTCTACAGGAGAAGATACGACATTGTGGCATCATAGGCTCGAGTACATGAGTGAGAAGGGGGTGCAGATTCTTCACTCAAGAAATTTGTTGCCAGGTTTGAAGCATGTTGATTAAAATTCCGGGAGAATTTTGTTTATGGAAAACAGAAGAGAGTTAGATTCCTTAGAGTTGGGAAAGAAAAGAAGAGAGAAAAATTAGAGCTTGTGCATACAGATGTATGGGGACCTGCTCAGGTATCATCTCTTGGTGTCTCTCGTTATTATGTTACTTTTATTGATGATGCAACCAAAAAAACCTAGAGTTATTGTATTCGAAATAAAACTGATGTATTTGATACTTTTAAGAAATGGAAAGCTTTGGTTGAAAATGAGACAGGAAAAAGGTTGAAGTGTCTCAGATAAGACAATGGAGGTGAATATTGCAACAAAGAGTTTGATAGCTACTGTTCTAAGAATGGAATTCATAGAGAGAAGACAGTTTTAGGAACACCACAAGAAAATGGTGTGTCAGAAAGGATGAACAGGACAATCATGGAGCGTGCAAGGTGCATGAGATTACATGTAGGATTGCCTTTACAATTTTTGGCAGACACTGTGGATACTGCTATTTATCTAATAAACATAGTGCATTCAATTTCCTTGGATGGTGGTATTCCAGAGGAGGCATGGATAGGTAAAAAGGTAAACTACTCCTTTTTAAAGACTTTTGGTTGTGAAGCCTTTGTCCACATTAATAAAGAAAATAGAACAAAGCTTGAGGCAAAATAAAAGAAATGTACCATTATTGGATATGGTGTTAATGATTTTGGTTATCGCTTTTATGATTATGAAAAACATAAAATCACTAGGAGTAGAGATGTAATATTCAATGGAAAGGTTTTTTATAAGGATTAGCTACAGGAAAAGAAACAGGAAAAAGAAAATAGAGAATACACAGTGCTTGATGATATCATAGGAAAAGTGATGGCGCCTGAAAATCATAATTACCAACAACCAGAACAGCAACCAAAACAACAACAAGCACCCCAAACACCTGAAAAGGGTGTTAAAGGATCTACCAAGATAAGTAGACCCCCTGAATGATACTCTCCTTCATTATATTATGTATTGTTGACTGATTCTGGTGAACCAGAATGTTATGAAGAAGTAGTCCAGGTAGAAACCAAGAAGAAGTGGGAGCAAGCCATGAAAGAAGAGATGGACTCCTTAGCACATAACCGGACTTGGGACTTAGTCAAGTTGCCTGCAGGTATAATAGCATTGCAGAATAAATGGGTTTACAAGTTGAAGGAAGAAGATGGAGGTAGAAAAAAATATAAAGCTAGACTTGTGGTGAAAGGGTTTGCATAGAAAAAGTGTATAGACTTTGATGAGATATTTTCTCCTGTTGTGAAAATGACTTCAATTAGAACTATTCTAAGTCTAGTAGTAGCTAAAGATTTGCATCTTGAGCAGTTAGATGTAAAGACAACATTTCCCTAGGGGGATTTGGAGGAAAAGATATATATGCAGCAGCCACAAGGAAATGAGGTAAAAGGGAAGGAGAAACTAGTGTGTAGGTTGAAGAAGAGCTTGTATGGCTTAAAACAGGCTCCAAGGTAGTGGTATCTAAAATTTGACAGGTTTATGGCTGAACAAGGTTATACTAGGTGTCACTCTGATCATTGTGTTTATCTCAAAAGGGAAAATGATGGCAGCTATATTATATTGTTATTGTATGTAGATGACATGCTTGTTGCAGGTTCTAACATGCAAGAAATAAATGTGCTCAAAATGAAATTGGAAAACTCATTTGCAATGAAGGATTTGTGTGCTGCAAAACAAATCCTTGGTATGAGAATAACTAGAGACAGGAAGAATCGCAAGTTAATATGCAGAATGAAAAACTAGTTAGTATACCTTTGGCTAGCCATTTCAAATTAAGTAAGGAGGTGTGTCCCAAGACTCAGGAATAAATGGTTCATATGTCTAAAGTTCCATATGCATTAGCAGTTGGAAGCTTAATGTATGCAATGTTCTGCAGAAGGGCTAATATTGCACATGCAGTGGGAGTTGTAAGTAGGTACATGAACAATCCAGGAAAAGAACATTGGATGGGAGTGAAGTGGATTCTCAGGTATTTCAGAGGTACCATAAATCAAGCATTATGCTTTGGTGGTTCAAACATTGCTCTACAGGGATATGTTGATGCAGATATGGTAGGTGACAGAGATAACATGAGGAGCACTACATGATATATATCTACTGTAGGTGGAACAACTGTTAGACGGGTTTCAAAATTCCAAAGTGTTGTTGCACTTTCAACAACAGAAGCTGAGTATGTTGTGGCTACAGAGGCTAGTAAAGAAATGATTTGGTTACAAAGGTTTTTGGATGAATTGGGTAAGAAGCAGGAGCTGGGCAGGTTATATAGTGACAGCCAGAGTGCCATACATCTAACAGAGAATTCTACATTTCATTCCAAGACTAAGCATATATAGCTCAAGTACCATTTCATATGGTCAGCATTGGAAGATAGACAGTTGAAGCTGGAAAAGATACACACTAGCTAGAATCCTATAGATATGTTAACAAAAGTTGTAACCAGGTAGAAATTGAGAATCTGCTCGGTTTAAATTGGTCTTCAAGTATGATGAAGAAGATGAGAAAAAACCAGGTCTGAAGTGGAGTTATTTTATAGCAAATGAAGCAATGGTGGAGTTGCTATAATCAGTCTCCAAGTGCGAGATTGTTGGGTGTGGAGCCTGTTTATCTTTTGTATTCAAAGGTATCAGCCGGATGTATACCCCAAGAAGATTGTACACCCCTCCACGTGGAGGGGTGCAGGGGGGATTTGTCCCCCCTGTGGGGGTTCAGGCGGGGCGATCCCCCTCAACTGGGGTGTCTGGGGGCCAGCAGTCCCATAGTGGGGGTTCGGGGGCAGTGCCCCTAAAGCTAAAAATAGATGTAAAATTTCCTTGTAAAAGTCAAGTAATTTATAGTCAATCTAGGTCGTTCATTAGGCGGATGATCTAACAGTAGAATTTATGTTTAGTTTAGGGCTTTTTGCCCTAGAAGGCAACCCCTCACTCTATATGAGGGAATTGTATTGCGTCTATGTAGATCTGTATTCTAAGTGAGGAAGACATATGAGATTGAGAGTGAAGAGGGACTTACAAAGCATCTGTTGTAGGTTGTATCTCTTCAGTTTGCTAGATAATATAATAAAAGAAGGACTGACTGTTTCTCCGTGGACGTAGCCCAAATTGGGTGAACCATGTATATCTGTGTCTCTCTTGTTTTATGCATTTTCTGTGTTTATATTTCTGCAATATTTTATGTGTTCCATTGCTCTGTAATATATATTTTCTAACAATTGGGAACATATGAAGAATAACTCCCCAAAAAAGTGACATGTTTAATCATAGTATGGAAACTAGCACTTGCTTGGTCATGGTTCTATTTTTGATATTTATAATGATGGGTTTAAGAATACAAATACTTTGGTGGACACGGGAAGAGGAATAGAAGATTCCTTATCCATGATTATCAATCAACACTCTCACATTCATGCCATCAATCAACACTCCTAGAACTGTGTAGAAGTTGTCCCAGAAGCCGGTCGACTTTGCACTTCCCGCAAGTCCTCCCATCAAGCCTCCCATTGGTCAACTGAGGAAAGAACTTGAGTTGTGATCCTGGGTTGTATTGAGATCCAAAATTGCATAGAGTTGTCTAGCCCTGCCAACCCTTCTTTCCCACTCTACAACCAGCTCAGGAATTGCGTAGATTTGTCCTGTCTTGCTGTTCCTTCTCGCTTTGCAACTAGCTCAGGAATTGCACAGAGATATCCTACCCTACTAGCCCTTCTTTCATAATTTCCAACCAACTCAGGAATTGTGTAGAGCTGTCTTATCAAGCCCTTATTTCATGCTTTGCAACCATCTAAAAAATTGCGCAAAATTATCTGGGACTGGATTGTCTCTCAGGATTCCGTAGTTTTGACTAGCAACTCCAGTAGCCCGACTTTGTGCTCCTCTGGAAAACTGCAAATATTTTTTTTCCAGTGCCTCTAGCTGCCTGCACTATCCTCCCCGAACAAATTGTGCAGATATCAGCTAGATGACCTACTCTATTCTCCCTTGAAAATCTGCACAGATTGGTCCAAAAACTCCTCGACACCCAGCCTGGCCTTCCTCCTCGAAACTAGGAAATTCTGCTTCCCAGCTGGGATTTTCCCCGTAACTGTCACTATTGTCTCAAATTGAAAAAATCTATCTCCCAATGAAATCTATGCATTTTTTCCTAATAGTGCTCTAGTGCCTCACATCTGAATGTGTGTTGTACTCCTGCAGTTTTAGTACCTTGTCCCTCTCCTGATCACTTGCACCAAAATGGAAAAAAATGCATCATGGTAGACTAGGAGATTTTTGGATTTGATGTTGTCTCATCATGAGTGATTGCATGAGAAGGTACGTCGATGAAACATGTCATGATGATGAACAAGGTGGAAAAGAGAGGCATGCTAAAAGACTTTCTCATGGTCGAATGAACACATGAACCACATTGAGCAAGCGAGAGAAAGGGACACATTCACATGCACCATCAAGCAAAGAAGAAGACCATTGAAGACCCTAGACAATTTGGAATGTAGAGGTGAAGACCTGTTACACCAAGAGCATATCATCACTCAGTAGCACAAAAGCTTGACACAGACACCACATTCAGCTAGTACATGTTAGCAGTGTCATGTCAAGTTGTGTCATGAGTTGCCTTGACCACATCAATGCTATGGACCATACAGGTTGGAACCAATGTAATGTAAAGCAGAATTCTAAGAGACCCACATATGAAATCTGAGTGACATGTAAATTCGAAAAGTCATAGTAAGTCAAACAATCATGAGCGAAGTCGAAGAGTCATAAGGGTCAATTATACCCGCTTGGCTATATATTCCCCCTCATTGTATGAGCAAAGGACTTTTCACCTTGGCTCTAATGTCCAACTACTGGGACTAGTGATGTATGGTCTACATATGTGTCTTGGATTGTTTGCTTAATTCTGAAGCATGTCTCAAGCCAGCAAGTTTTCACACATGTTTTGTATCTGTTTGTAAGACTATTCTTTAAACATTTGTAATGCATGTTTTCTTAACCCGTACTAATATAGTTGAACTACTTCGGTAATTTTAGTACTAATATTGTTGAATATGTGTTTTATTGTTTATCATTGTTGTCCTATCTGTGTGGACTACTCTGCTGGATATTAGATAGACCATATTTGTGTATTTCTTTGTGTTAATGACTCTCACTACCATGTGGACTATTCCGTTGGACAGTGTACCTATTTTCCCTTGAGCTTTTGTTTTCATGACTACCACATCTATTGTGAACTATTCCACTGGATGTGGGATGGACCCTTCTTATTGTTCACGTGTGTTGGCTTATTAGGTCCTGACCTAGGTTCAGAGGAGTTTTAACCAAACAAATCCCACGCTACTTTGCATAGTTGTCTTGCCTTCACAAAGATTCGTGACGGTGTGTTTCATAGATTCTTATTATTATTGCAGTTATTACAGATCTCATCTATTCCTTAAGGTCTTTAATGGAGCATGCAGTAGTTAAAACTAGTGCGTGCAACCATAAATATTAAAGAGGTGCATAAAACCATAATATATGCATAAACATATAGATCTATGATCAATGGAAAAGAATTTAGAAACACTTATCTTTATTAACCTTCTATTCAGTACAATCCAATTCCACCGTGCACACTCAGCTACAGGAGTCCGCGCACACAGCTGTGGACTCTACCAGGCCTCTATGCACATAGCTGCAGAGCCTACTCCAACTACGACCAACCACAACTTGGACTTACAGACTCAGAGCTCTCTCACTTTTACAGACTAATACACCTTAGATCTTAACCAAAACTACCAAAGAACTGCCTTCTAAGCCTAGAGCCTTGCTCTATTTATACATTCCCATTGTCCACCGACCATGGGTAGGTCGACTTACTTTCTATTATCTTACATTTTTCTTGGGCGGACAACCCTTTGACTTGACTCATTACAATTCGCACTTCGCGGAGCCTTTACCATACTTTTTACCCAAAATTGCGGGCTTTAAACCCCAAAGCTCTTACGCGGGGGACCCACTACCCAACAAGCCCCCAACATAATCATTGCGACTCGTCTCGAGTCACTCGGTTGGTGCAGTGATCTTGGCTTGGAGTCCTTTAGCTACCTTATTGTCTCGTAGCAACTTCATGCATGTCTCTAAAAAGGTAGTAAAGCATAGACAGATCCATTCTTGGTGCTGGTTGATCCTTACTACCTGAAGTAGAGACCTCCATGAAGCTCTTCGTAGCTTCCATATCTGTTTCCTTCGCACGTTCTGAGTCAAGTTTAGATTCCTTCGTAGGGGTCTTGCGAACCCATGTATCATCCTCAGGCTGCTTTTCCTTATCCTCCCCTGTATTCGCACCACTTCTAAGCACCATATTCACATTGGGGTCCCCTTCGCATGGTTCGGACATCATCATTTGGATATTTTGAGTGGGGGTAGGCTATAGTAACCCTTTCTCATACATTTGGGCAATAAGCGTTAGACAATCTACCACTTCATGATCAGACTTCTCACAGTACAGATAAGATATTCTCATCGGCTTGGTATAATCACGAGCATAGTACCCCAACCCTCTGCAATTATAATAGATCAGCTGTCCATGCCCCCGTTGAGGTCCAATCCCTCCTATCCGTCTATTGCGTCTTTGGAATCCTTCACGTGCCCCTGCAGCTGGATCGAAACCTCGCGTTTCAGTCTACATTTGATAGGTTGGGGTCCTATCCATCATTAGCTCATAGCTTCGACACGTTCACTCATCATGACCCACAGATCTACAAAAGTTATAGTACAGTTGTTGTGGAGTCTGGGTATACTTCTGTAATAGGTGACAGTTTTCCATCGCGTGCTTTCCTCCTACTTGAAAAATCATGCACCAAAGTGCGGGTGTCCCACTTGGCCCTGCTTGTACCTCCAACCTCAATGGCATCGACACCCCTCCCGCCAAATAGTTTGCAAATATAGGGTAGTGATCCTTGTCGTGACCCTAGCCTTTGCATTTGATACACCACACTTCTTCACGTGCCTCTATTCGAGGTACCCTATCTTGCTTCAGGCTTTGCATCTCCAAGCATAAGTTTTATAGTTGTATGTGGATTTGTTGAACTCCCAACCCAGGATCTTGTATTAGAGTTTCATGCAACCTCATCACTATCTCTAATTCTTCAGCCTGGTTTGAGATATTCTGTTATGACAACACCATCCTTAGGTGTGGTGTCAGGGATGCCACAAACCAGGTGTGGTGATGCGCATCTGAAAGCATCATATTAGCCTCTCGGATCATACTCTTTAGGTGTTGATCCAGATCCCATGGGGTCTCTCCCAGAAGCATCGCAATGTCCTTAAATCCGATGATTGACTAAGTTTCTAATTTTGGTCAGCTAAACTTTTTGTTCAATGCATCCTGGATCTCCACTACTCCAGCATTTGGATGATCGCTAGAGTGCTTGATATATAATGTCAACGCGTGATCCTACGGCGCACTCACTGAAGTATCCATTTTAATGTTATCATCTGTAATGCATTGGGCTTCCCATACTACCTTTACCGCAAACCAGAACTAGTCTAGTTCCTCATTTCCTATACCGCTAAATATGGGCAACTTGATTGCACTCGCCATTCCAACCCTTAGAGGTGGTGGAGGTGGGGTAGGTGAAGAGGGTGATGGTGTGGATTGAGGTGGTAACTATGGAATGCGCTGCTTTATCAACCGAACTGCACTTCTTGGAGAGAACCCAACGAGCTCCTCCTCACTTTCCTGCGAAAGTGAAATCAGGGGACTGTTCTCTAATCCTTTGATCCCTTGGTAGCCTCTTCTACTCTGCGTTACCCCAGACATCAAAGTCTTCGCATAACCTGTTTTTCACATAACAACATTTTAATCCAAGTATTCAATGATTTGATGTACTTACCCTGTGGTCCCTTGAGAAAATGCCTTTCCTCTTCGTTGTAGCTGACAGTTGTGTCTATCGCAACTTCATTGATAACCCCTCCTATTATCTGATCCAACCAATGATCTATGGCCCACACGATCTTATATTCAGACACCTCTAGATTATGCGCTAACTTCGGAGTCCACACTATCGACCGATTAAGCTTGCACTTTGTCTACTAGCCTTGCGATCCACTTATACAGTTTTGACGAGAAGGATGCAAAGACGATCTCGTGGATTTCCATGTATATGTGGCGATCCAATCACCTCTTCTCAGATATCTACCACGAACTCATGAAGCTTCCATCTTCAATCACTTTCTTCATATAGTTCCAGCGTTCTGACATTATATATCCCTTAGGAAGATCCCGGTCCCAACAATGGAACCATTTGTTGGCTTATTAGGGCCTGACCCAGGTTTAGAAGAGTTTTAGCCAAACAAATCTTGCACTATCGGCCCTTTTGGCAATAATCCAAGGAGTGCGGATTGAAGTATCACCCGAGGTAGTATGTGAGGGTGCTAAAACCAGGTTTCCACACCCTAGGGATGTCTTGATGAGGTCTGGAGGGGTTGCAAACCAAACTACACCCTCGCGCTTCACTGTGTAGCTGTCTGGCCTTCA
The DNA here is from genome assembly GCA_000404065.3 of Pinus taeda. NCBI lineage: Eukaryota > Viridiplantae > Streptophyta > Pinopsida > Pinales > Pinaceae > Pinus > Pinus taeda. The sequence continues at coordinate 105,574 of APFE031220628.1, forward strand.
CGAAGATCCATGATGGGGTGTTTCCTAGATTCTTATCATTATTTTAGTTATTACAGATCTCATCTATTCCTTAAGGTCTTGAGTCGAGCATTCAACAGTTAAAACTAGTGCATGCAACCATAAATCTTAAAGATACACATAAAACCATAACATAAGCATAAACATATAGATCTGCGATCAGATGCACAATAATTCATAAACACTTATCCTTGTTAACCTTATGTTTAGTACAATCCAATTCCACCCTGCACACTCAGCTGCAGGGGTCCACGCACACAACTGCAGACTCTACTAGGCCTCTACGCACATAACTGCAGAGCCTACTCTAACTACGACCAACTACGACTCGGACTTACAGACTTAGAACACTCTTGCTTTTACAAACCCATACACCTCATATCTTAACCAAATCTACCAAAAAACTGCCTTCTAAGCCTAGTGCCTTCCTCTATTTATACATTCCCATGGTCCACCGACCATGAGTAGGCCGACTTTCTTTCTATTATCTTACATTTTTATCGAGCGGACAACCCTTTGACTTGACTCCTTACAATTCACACTCCGCACACTTCGCGGAGCCTTTACCATACTTTTTACCCAAACTTGAGGGCTCTAAGACCCAAAGCTCTTACGTGGGGGACCTGCTACCCAACAGGCCACCAACACAATCATCGTGATTCATCCCAAGTCAATCAGCTAGTGCAGTGATCTTAGTGCGGTGATCTTGGCTTGGAGTCCTTTAACTCCCTTATTGTCTCGTAGCAACTTTATGCATGTATCTAAAAAGGTAGTAAGCATAGACGGATCCATTCCCAGTTCTGGTTAATCCTTACTACATGAAGTAGAGACCTCCGTGAAGCTCTTCATAGATTCCATATCCATTTCCTTTGTGCGTTCCGAGTCAAGTTCAGATTCCTTCGTAGGGGCCTTGCAGACCCATGTATCTTCCTCAAGTTGCTTTTCCTTATCCTCCCCTGTATTTGCACCACTTCTAAGCACCATATTCACATTGGGGTCCCCGTCACATGGTTCAGACCTTATCATTTGGATATTTTGAGTGGGGGTAGGCTGTAGTACCCCTTTCTCACGCATTTGGGCTATCAGGATTGGACAATCTTCAATTTCGTGATCAAACTACCCATAGTACGGACAAGATATTCTCGTCGGGTTGATACAATCATGAGCGTAGTGCCCTAGTCCTCTGCAATTATAGCAAATTAGTTGTCCACACCCCCATCCAGGTCCCATCTCTCCTCTCCCTCAACCACGTCCTTGGAATCCTCCACGTGCCCCTACAACTGGATCAAAACCTCACGTTTTTGTCTGCATTCGATAGGCTAGGGCCTTATCCATCATTAGCTCATAGCTCTGATGCGTTTGCTCATCATGACCCATTGATCTAGTGAAGTTACAGTATAGTTGTTGTGGAGTCTAGGCATACTTCTGCAACAGGTGACAGTTGTCCATCGCGTGCTTTCCTCCTACTTGACAAATCACACACCAGAGTGTAGGTGTCACGCTTGACCCTGCTTGTACCTCTAGCCTCAATGGCATCGACCCCCCTCCCACCAAATAGTTCACGAATACAGGGCAGTGATCCTTATCATGACCCTTGCCTTTGCATTTGATACACCACACTTCTTCATGCACCTCTGGTTGGGGTTGCCTAACTTGCTTCAGGCTTTTCATCTCCAAGCATAAGTTTTGTAGTTGCGCATGGATTTGTTGGACTCCTAACCCAAGATCTTGCATTGGAGTTTCATGCAACCTCATCCCTATCTCTAATGCTTCAGCTTGGGTTGAGATATTTTGCTGTGACAGCGCCGTCCATAGGAGCTGTGTCAGGGATGCCATAAACCAGGCGCGGTGCTGTGCATATGAAAGAGTCATATTAGCCTCTTTCATCATACTCTTCAGGCGCTGATTCAGATCCCATGGAGTCTTGCCCAGAAGCATCGCAATTTCCCTAAATCTGATGATTCACTGAGTTTCTGATTTTGGTCGACTAAACTCTTTGTTCAATGCATCTTGGATGTCCACTATTATGGCATTTGGATTATCGCTAGAGTGCTTAATATACCATGTCAATGGACAATCCTATAACACACTCACCAAAGTAGCCTTTTTAATGTTATCATTTGTAACGCCTTGGGCTTCCCATACTGCCTTTACCACAAACCAGAACTAGTCTGGTTCCTCATTTCTTATGCCTCTAAATATGGGCAACTTGATCGCACTTGTCATTCCAACCTTTGGAGGTGGTGGAGGTGGGGTAGGTGAAGACGGGGTGGATGTAGGTGAAGAGGGTGATGGCATGGATGGAGGTGGTAATCGTGGAATGTGCTGCTTTATCAACTATACCGCACTTCTTGGAGAGAACCCAACGAGCTCCTCCTCACTTTCTTGTGAAAGTGAAATCAGGGGATTGTTCTCTAATCCTTCGAACCAATAGTTGACCCGCCATTAGTTGTTCCCGAACCATTATAAGTACCATCCTCTTCTGCTCCACGTTACACCAAACATCAATGGCTTCGCATAACCCATTTTTCACATAACAACATTTTAGTCCAAGTATTCAATGATTTGATGTACTTACCCCGCGGTCCCTTGAGAAAATGCCTTTCCTCTTTGCTGTAGCTGATAGTTGTGTCTATCACAACTTCAGTGATAATCACTCCTATTATCCTATCCAACCAATGATCTACGGCCCGCACGATATTATCTTCAGCTGCCTCTAGCCCACACGCTAACTTTGGAGACCACACTATTGTCCGATTAAGCTTGGACCTTGTCTACTAGCCTCGCGATCTACTCATACAGTTCTGATGAGAAGGATGCAAAGAAGATCTCGTGGATTTCCATGTATATGTGGCAATCTATTCACCTCTTCTCAGATATCTACCATGAACTCGTGAAGTGTCAATCTTCAATCTCTTTCTTCATAGGGTTTCATAGTTCCGACATTAGACATCCCTTAAGCAGATCTTGGTTCCTGCAATGGAACCATTTGTTGGCTTATTGGGGCCTGACCTAGGTTTGGAATATTTTTAGCTAAACAAATCTTGCACTACCGACCCTTTCGACAACAATCTGCGGAGCGCGGACTAAAGTCTCACCCAAGGTAGTATGGAAGGGTGCTAGAACCAGGTTTCCGCGCCCTAGGGATGTCTTGATGAGGTCTAGAGGGGTCACAAACCAAACTATGCCTTTGTGCTACTCTGCGTAGTTGTCTAGCATTCGTGAAGATCCACGCTAGGGTGTTTCCTAGATTCTTATTATTATTGCAGTTATTAAAGATCTGACCTATTCCTTAAGGTCTTTAATTGAGCATTCAATAGTTAAAACCAGTGCGTGCAACCATAAATATTAAAGATATGCATAGAACCTTAACATAAGCATAAACATAGAGATCTATGATCAGATGCACAATAATTTAGAAACACTTATCTTTATTAACCTTTTGTTTAGTACAATCTAATTCCACCCTACGCACTTAGCTGCAGGGTTCTGCGCACACAGCTGTAGTCTCTACCAAGCCTTTGTGCACATAGCTACAGAGACTACTTTAACTATGACCAACCACGACTCGGACTTACAAAATCAAATCAATCTTGCTTTTACAAACCCATACACCTTAGATCTTAACCAAATCTACCAAAGAACTACCTTCTAAGCCTAGAGCCTTGCTCTGTTTGTACATTCCCATGGTCCACCGACCATGGGTAGGCCGACCCGATTTCTAATATCTTACATTATTCTTGGGCAGACAACCCTTTGACTTTACTCATTACAATTCGGGGTCCACACACTTCGTGGAGCCTTTAGCATACTTTTTACCCACAATTGTGGGCTTTAAGCCCTAAAGCTCTTATGCGGGGGACCCGCTGCCCAACCCTGTGCATTTCTTCCTATGTTGGGACTATTCCCTCTCATCAAGAGGCTCACTTTACTTTGCCCCTTTTGAAAGTAAGAACCCAATGACGAAGTTACATTACGCACTCACTAGGCACACTCACCTCGCTTTCTTGAAGTTACAAGAATAACACTGTCATGTGTTGAACAACAAGAGCTATGGAAAATATCTAAGAGAATGGAAATGGGGCCATCGTACTTGATGGGACTCCTACACGAAATGTTGTGAGGTGTAGTTGGGACTTCATACTAAGGAGATCCCCTGAATTTTGGTGGGGCCAGCACTGTCAACATTTCTGGCGCTAGAAGGAGGGTTTCCAGTTGTTTATTGCTGAATGTATTATCATTTGGTTAAGGAAGTAATACAAACTCCTTCTCTCCCATGTGAAACTCTGAAGTTGGTTGCTGCTCACCTCCCAGACTTGAAAAACAAATCTCATGTCATCACCTTCACTCAATCTGTCCATGACCCATTAGTTTTCCAAAGCTGTTGGATTGATTCGAGGAGTACATAAGCTTCCCTCTTCGTAGAGGAGGAAAATGACTACACTCACTAGAGTATTAGTCTTTTCTATGGAAGAAGTAATCCTCACCACTCTTGAATAGTTGGCTGAATTTATTGAGAACAAAGAGGAACTTAATGTTTTCATACAAGGAGAAGAAGTTGAAAACACACTCTTGGGCTCAAGTTCTGGTGGAGGTAGGAGGGGGAAGGTAGCAAAGGAGGTGGAGGTGGAGACGAACTAACAGATTCATAGTCTGAGTCGTCTGATTCAAAAGAAGAGGAGGAGTACAAAGAAGAGGAATACATGGCTAATAAAAATTTGGAATGGATGAGCTAGGGCCCATTGACACTCTGCGGTGCCTTGCACAAGATGCTAAGTAATGCAGAGAAACTGTTAACAAAATATGACCTCGACAAAGTAGTGAAGGAAAAATATTATCTAGAGACATTCTACGTACATCTACAAACACTCGAGGTATGTTACGATGATGTTGGATGTAGATTTTTCCATGTACCTTAGATGGTAGAGCCATTGTATGGTACCAAAACCTTCCTGTCATGTCCATTCAGAACTAGGGGTTGTTTAAAAAAAAAAATTATTGAAAAATTTGTTGATGGCAAAACCCCCGCCATGTTGTTGAAAGAGTTGGGTAGTCTTAAGATGAATCCAAAAGACAAAGTGAAAGACTTCAACCAGAGTTTTAATTGTATCCTGAAAAATTTCACTGCAGATACTAAACCTCATGACACCATCATAGTTGATTACTACACATCTGCATTGCCGACCAACATTGCGCAGTTCATCAAGCGAGCTGCAAAAACAACGATATCCGAAAATTGCCAAGAGGAAATCGATGTGGAGAAGGACCTATCCACAAGTGGACTCATTATAGATGATAAATCAATGAAGGACTCTAAAGATGCAGGTAGGAAGTCCCATGCTACTATTAGTAAGGTGAAGGAAAAAGAAAAGAATGAAATTGAGACCCTTACTCGTCTCCTTAAGTCCTTGACAATTGAAGTAGCAGAACTCAAGCAATGGACAAGTGAGATGGTGGTGAGTAGTAGACCTTCTGATTTTTCGTGCAAAAAGAAAGAGACATTAGGTAGTACTAGTAGTCACCCAGCTAAATTTGCGTAGAGTTCAAATGTTGTGTTCCAAGTGAAACAACTTGGTAAGGATAACTTCTGTGATTTCCACCAAGCGCGGCACTCAGAGAAGACCTGTATAGATTAGAACTGAGTTATGGGCTCTATGGCTTCAATAATGAATGATCATCTTAATGCCAGTGAGCAAACTCAGCCGAAAGTTGAAGATGATGAAAATTATGCTGCATCTGATGAAGCCTCAAGTTCTAGGCACATGGTTAACATGTATCAGTGTGTAAACGTTTCCCAAAAGAAAAAAACTACTGAGAATGAGGCACCAAAATAGAACAATTGACATAACTTAAGAAGTGAAGGGGCTCCTACTATGATTGACTTACCGAAAGAGAAATTCAAGCAAATGTTCAGAAACATTGAACCACTAGTACCCTCAACACAAAAAAACAAAAAACATGTTCCAGAAGATAGCTCCAATGAAAGATATGTCCATGAGAAGCTCAGTTCAGAACACTCCATCGAATAACACAAACAAAAGTCTTCCCCTAGACAACTCGATGAGTCTTCTCACTTTGGACTACAACATTGTTGAAGACATGAACAAGACCCGTGTGAACATCTCTCTGTACAAACTCACCAAACTCATGGGTCAACGAGATATTTTGTTGCGCATAATGGGGAAAACCTCCACAGAAAATGTTGCCTCTTCTAGCAAGGGATCAAGTAAGTCTCCTAGATCACTTACATTTGTACTCAATGCGCTTCATAGAGAAGAAGTGAACTTGCTCTTCCCACCATTTTTGTTATCTTTCGAAATTTTCAACTTCAATGCCAACAATTGTTTGGTTGACTTTGGTGCATCAATCAATGTCATGCCACTCTCCATTGCTAAAAATATCAATGTGCAATGGAGAAGTATAGTTGTAGATATCATCCAACTTGATCGAACATTTCTACTAGCCATTTTTGAACTCTAAGATGTGATCATCCCGTTATTGTCCAATGGACGAGTTCACTAGTGCATCAAAATTGTGATACTGGACATACCAGAAGCATATGTGTCACTACTCAATAGAGACTGGTCCAACAAGTTGCAAGGATATTTTTCTATAGATTGGTCACATTTTTGGCTTCCATATCAGGGCAGAAGCAACCAAATTTGAGTGTTTTCTAAGAGGTATATGAAGCAAAACGTTACTCCCTTCGATGGTCAAAATGAACTGTTGGGTTTTGCGGAACTTTTGTTTGGAAATTTCTTTCTAGAAGCACAACTGGGGTGCTATCTTGCACAACAAAGCCTCACCCCACCAAATACATAGTTGGGTCTCCCTCCTGGCCCAACTGGTGAAAATGAAACTTGTACCATACTTTGTAATAGTAGTAGTTGAGGTGTTAGCAATACTAGTGTGGAAAGCGGTCCTTGTATATATGAGTTGTGGACCTTGTATTTTGGTGGATCAAAAACATAGAATGGCTCTTGAGTCGGGTGTGTTTTGATCGACACAAGGAAGAGAAAGACTTTTATGCAAGAGTATCTAGACCTAGCCAGCAATGTGATTGTTTGTTCATAATTTGTGGCTAAATGAGTTAAATTTCACTGACTTGAGTGGTCAAAAGTCAATTTTGGTAGAGAGGGTTGGATCTCTCGAAAATGATCTTTACTTCATTATTGTAATAATTAGAGAATTGTATTATTTTAGACTAAGGGATAAGTTGTTATCATAGGTGTGTAATATAGCTTAACAATAGAGATTTGATTGTTAGATTGATTAAAATAGAGATCAAGTTGTTAGTGTAGTTAGAATAGGATTTGACTCATAAAAGAGAAGAAAATTTAATGGAAAGGGATTGGCTGGGATGACTAAGGATTGAGTGAGAAGAGAGAATTTGAGTGATAGATAGGGTTTTGAGATTGAGACAGAGGTCAAATAAATTATTTTAATTGATCTAAGAGGGCCAAGACTCTATAACTGCTATTATATTGAATAAATTGATTAAGTGTGAAACTATGTGTTAACCCAAGTGCACAATCTCGCTTACATATGTGTATCTGCGTTTTGAAAACCTAACTGGGTATTTCCTCTATTTTCAAGCTTTAATTGCAAATATCAACGTTTATGTTTTTATCATTAATTGTGGTCATTCAGTGTTAACATGTAATCTTGGAATTAAGCACTAAACCTTGATTAAGCACTTTATTAAAGTTTGGTTTAATGTACATCGGTTGTATTGGAAAAGTGGGAAGCGGTATATCACATGCCTTTCAAGTTGTAAGAAATAATATTCCATATCTGCGCAATTAGCTTGAGTGCTTGACACATTGCAGTCAAAGGAGAGAGAAACACTGCTTTTTCGGGTGCCTTTGAAATGATAAAGACTGTGCTTAAATCCATGCAAAATCACACAACAACCATTGGATGGGACGGACAGATCAACGGTATAAAATCAACAGGCTAGTTCATGATTGGGGTGAGTGATGATCATTAGATCTGGATAGAGGAGATCAACGATGTAGAGTGAAGTGCTTGTTTAAAAAGGGAAAGTCAATGTGGGACCAACGTGTTTAGGGGAAAAATGGCACCCTCAGGATAAAGTAAGCCACATACAGAATCTACTTGAACGCATTTGATTGGTTATGAATCAACTAATAGTATATTTTCAAGATGAACACATTATTTTGATCAACCTCCTGCATCAGAATTTAGTCTCAAGCCGCTTGGAGTTCTAGTGCACAAACAACACTACTAAATATGAAGCACTCGTCTTGTGTTTGCACAAAGTTCTCAACCTCGATGTCACTATGATTGAAGTGGTAGGTGATTCAAAGATTGTGGTATGGTAGCTATGTAACATCATACACTATGCCTCACCTCATCTTAAAGGTTATCAGCAAGAGGTATGCCAACTTATTTCTAATTTTTAATCTTTTAATATCATATCTATGACAAGAATGGACAATGCAACTGCAAATGCTCTGGAAAATGTATCTTCTAGGATGACACCACTTAGGGATAGATTTACGGTTGAGATCTTGTATAAGCCCTTAGCCATCTATCCTCAATAACGTAAACTGATGATGATGAACATATATTGCACTTTATGGCCAATGCTGATGCTTTCAAAGATGTAGCCATAGATGAAGTCTTGCACGAGCAGTCTCTGCAAGACGCACCTGATGAGAGCAAAGGAAATTGAGATCTTGTATAAGCCATCTATCCTCGATAACATAAACTGATGATGATGAACATATATTGCAATTTATGGCCAATGCTGATGCTTTCAAAGATGCAGCCATAGATGAAGACCTTCATGAGTAGTCTCTGCAAGATGCGCCTGATGAGAGCAAAGGAAAACCCATCCCCAAGGGTGTGGTTTCACTTTCAAAACTTTATGACTTGTAGAACCACTTCAAAGGGCCCAGGAACATGAAAACCCATAGTTCTACACTAATGCAAAAATAGATCAACCTAGGAATAGAAAAAGATCTAAACTTTGTAGATCTCAGTACATGTTGCACATCAGAGGAGCGACAAAACTTTGTCTGCCTATTCAGACAATACCATGATGTATTCATGTGGAGATATGATGACTTGAAAACATATGACACGTGAATAATCCATCACATCATTCCAATAAAAGAATGGGTCAAGTCATTTCAGCAGAAGCTCAGGAAGGTTCATCTCTCACTTGAACCCCTCATACAGAAATAATTGACTAAGTTGTTGGATGCTCAGATCATATACAAGGTACGTCATCCTACTTGAGTTTTGAATCTAATTCTTGTAAGGAATAAGTCTAGGGAGATTTGCCTGTGTGTATATTTTCGAAATATTAACAAGGCCTTGAAAAAGATAACTACCTTGTTCCGTCTATGGAGCACATGTTGCAGACAATATTTGGAGCTGAAATGTTTTCTCTCCTTGACAGATTTTCTGGATATAACCAGGTTTTGGTAGCATAACATGATAGACTCAAAACTACTTTCTGTACCAAGTGGGGTACGTTCTCTTACAGAAGAATGCAATTTGGGTTTGTAAACATAGGCACAACCTTTCAGCATGCTATGGAAAACGCCTTCTGTCGTCTCATTAGGATAGAGCATGGTGGTCTACCTTGACGACATAACATCCTTTCAAGAAAATGGTTGGAGCACCTACACCATCTCAAGAAGATATTCGAGCAATGTCAAAAGTACAGGATATCCTTGAATTCCAAGAAGAGCATATTTGTAGTTTCTAAGGGGAACCTCCTTGGGAATATTATCGCTAAGAGTGGGATCAAGTTTGATCTAGACCAAGTTTGGACTATCACGTAGATTTGTCACCTAGTCAATAAGAAAGTTAAGAAGGCCTTCTTTGGAAAAATTAACTTCCTTCGAAAGTTCATCTCAGGTTATGTGCAGATTGTTAAGCCTATCCAAGATATGATCAAGAACGATGTAATGTATAACTAGGGAAAGAAGGAAAAGGATGTGTTTTCCCCTATCAAGCAGGAAATAGCAGATGCACCTGCACTATATAGCCTAAATTTTAGCAAATATTTCTTGTTGTATACATTTTCTTACGACAATTCACTTATTGTAGTGCTCACACAGAAGGATGAGCTGAACAATGAACGTCCCATCTCCTTCATGAGTGTGAGCATTCAGGGGCCTGGGCTCAACAATCATGCCATGGATAAACAAGCATATGTTGTATAAAAGGTGGTGAAACACTTCAGACCCTACTGATAGGCGCCTAGATTAGACATAAATTAAGGCCCATACCTCTAAATTAAACATAAATTAAGGCCCATATGACCATCCTTTAGAACATTAATCTTCTCTTTTTGAACTAGATAATGTATTTTTAACTTTAATATGTTCGTTAGGAAGGTTTATGGATAATTTCATATTTGTGCCTAATATTATTTATTTTTGTGGAATATTGTGTGAATATTGGGCAAATTATGGAGATTTGGAGGAGGAGATAATATAGGGACCTGCTGCCTACTGCAGGAGGATCAATATTAAATAATAAATCAATAAGATATTATGGAATTATGGTAAAAATTGTGGAGCACCAATGACTGACAAAATCTAGGAATGTGTTCCCTACCATTTAATGCAGATTCCTAGTATTGGGAACTAGATCCACTAATGAAGGGATTTTTGTAGGGACAGATTCCTCCTTTCATGGGGAATGATTCCTAATCATTTTTTATGATTACCAAGTCAAATTTTCCTCTAGGGGTTGATTTTTATCAGTCTTCCTTTGTAGAGAACTCATATTTTTGTAGCTTCACATTCATTTTCGGGAGGGATGTAATTATATTGATGAAAACAATGAAGCTTGGTGACATGGCGAGCTTCTAGATCTTGGTATCCTCCATAGGATTATGAGCTTCCTTAGGCTTGGCCATCCCAGGAGCCTTAGAGCCCTTTTGTATCATTTACTTTTCTTCTTTTCACTTCTTATTCACATGCATTTGTTGTTCTTGTTTTCTATTTTTGCATTTAGTATTAATGACTTCTTGTTGTAGGATTGGGTTAAATGGTTGAAGTAAATTATTTTTTAGGATAAAAGGAATCATTTCATCATTGGAACATATTTTGAAGGTCATAGTAATCATTGAGCTACTTGGATTGGTTTTTTTATTCCCAAATCAAGATTTATGAAAGCCCCTTTTGGCAAATAATAGTAAATTTATACAATATTTTAGAGCATTCTAATGAGCTTCAATCGAGTTGATTCCACTTGAATTAGATAAAAAAAAATTCTAGTGAATAAAAATAATTACCCCATTGCATTTGCACTTGATTAGATTAGGCATTTGATATATTTACCATCTCACTAATTCTCAAAGTTCTAGATTTTAGACTAGTAATATATTTCTATTTCTTAGCATGGGATAACAGAGGTCTTTTTGAGTGATTGCACTTGTAATGGAGACCTAATACATCCTTGTCAATAAAAAATTTTGTCCCATTAAATTTGGATTTGATTTTCTTGGTCATTGAGTGAATTATATTTTCCTGTAGTAAACTTGTTGTTTCCTGTAGTACTCTTCTAGCATGTATGTACTTGCCCAAATTTGCTCAAAAAAGTTGGTTTTGGTCCCTTAGGGTTGAGCCATGAGCCCTAGGCTCTAAATCAATGATTAGGGAAGACTAAATACTGCTTAGGACTTCCCTCTTTACCCATGCAAAACATTTGAGCTATTTGGGCTAATGGACAAATTTATGAAATAGATTATACAATGATGATTGCCACATCCAAATGTAATGGTTTACATTTATTTTATGATATTTACTTTATGCAATTAGAATAGGTTTATTTCCTTGTATTTTCTTTCTTGCAATAAGTTAAGGTTTTCATTTCGAGCATTTCATTTTCTGTAATTCGTTTAGGATTTGATTTCATTACATACACTCCATTACATCAAGACAACAAAAGAAGGATACATTGTATGCTTCACATATAATGTTGATACCTCTTAACTTTGTATGTACCCCTAGTGGATAAGTAAAGTTGGTATCCTTGGGAGTTGCAACATTCTTGTTGCAATACTGAGGCCCATCACTTTTTGGCGTCGTTTCTGGGGAGGTGTCAAAGTATGCATTGTTTTCTTCCCTAGTTGATTTAATTATTTTTACCTTCTCCAAAAAGAAAAAACAAAAAGAAATAATTAAGCATCTTTCATTTCAAGAATAGAAAATAGCATTTCATTAACATTCTTATTCAAAAAACAATTCTCCAACACCAACCCCCCCATTTGATCATGTGGTACAGTAAGAGCCAGACCACCATCCACTTTTGCAGGTAGAAGAAGAAGAGATGGAAGAGAAGATAGAAGAAATGGATGGAGATGATGACAATGAAGAAGATCCTATTGGATTCCCCATTGAAGATACTAAGATCGGTGTGCATATGAAGAACATCCCTCCATCGTTTCTTCAAAACTTCCATGGTATGAGGTCAAAGGATCTATAAACATTTCCCTTTGAATTTGAAATTGTGTTACACAAAAATATCGTCACCTTGATTATTTGCAGTCAGTATGGGTCTATCACCACCTATACTAGCCTCCTAATCAAGTCTTAGACCTCAGCTCTTCAAAACAAGCTTTGGAAATGAGAGAAAGACATCAAAAAGCAATGTAACTCTGGTTCTGCACTTTCTTTCACATTTGCCTGCGGGCCCACACTTTTTGTTCAGAGTACCTGCGTACTTATACGCTCTGTATGTAAAGGGGAGGGTGCATACCCCTGTGAAAGTCAAAAGGCACAATTTTTGTCTTAAAAAACTCACTTTGGGTTAATTCTAGATGTTTCTAGAAGGAATTTTGACGTGGATTGTTCGCTCCAAAGTGGTTCATGCATCCAAAAAGAGAAGGAGCTAATCACTTGTTAGGAGGAGCTATCCCTTTGAAGGAGGATTCTATCCCTTTGAAGGAGGAACTAGTAACTTCCCTCCATTTCACTATAAATTGAGGCATTGGGTTAGTGGCTAGGGAGGTTAGAAGCTGAACATTTTTTGAGGGTAAATGCTGATGGAATTTGGACTTCCTAGTTAAACTTGAGAGGAGAGATCACATACCTTTTGGTTTCATTGGGAAGTGAGTGAAACTTGTCAAAGTAGAGGAGACTTTTTGTCGGACCCTGGGAGGAGCTTGTACAACATCAAGGCACAGGTTGTAAAGTTATTCTTTGATTTGAATTAATACAATCAGATTCATTTTTCTCAACAAATTATCTTATGTGGTTTGTTTCATAATCTCCTTGATCATTATGATGAATATGCTTTATGATATTGGCTTTTCAGGTGCTATTTAATTTGGTTTGCTTGTTTGTGTTTGCAGAATTACACTTCAAGGAAGTTCATTTGGAGCGAGGGAGCGAGGCTTCCACAAACTTGCATTGGACCCAAGATAGGCCTAAAACACTTGTTTTCCTTTGTTTTTAATTGCATATTTAGAGAAAGATAGTTTTTGATTGGCTTGCTTGTCACTAGATATCTGTAGATACTAGGAAGGTCGATCTTGTCCACAACCTCGACTCATTCCCTGTGACAACTTGAATTGGTCAAACCTTTGCAAGACAAACCTCGCAAATCTCAACAGCCTCCCATGCTGGCTGAAAAGAAAGATGAGGGGGTAGGAGATCCTACCAAAATCGTGCTCAAAGAAGCCCTCGAGTGGCAAAGGAACACGATTATGGATATATTTTCACAGATCCTTTAGTGGCTACCAAGAGGCAATGCATCGTCTTCCAACATCTACTCTGGAAATGCCACACCCTTTAATTTTTAAATCTCCATCTTCGAAGGTCAAATAGACGCAAATGTCGTAGATAAATGGTTAAATTTGCTAGAGGGATATTTCTCTGTTCATGATTTTTCAAGTCAGGGAAAGATTATTTTCACTCCTCTCAAAGTAGCCCCCCACGTCAAGGACTAGTGGGAAACATACTATGAGTAGAAGGATGAAAGTACGAGCTCACTATTGTCAGCCACAACAACTTGGAATTCATTCTGAACTCCCATCAAGGAGCAGTACTACCTTGTCAAAAGCTATAAGGATCAATACATAAAGTGGACCATGCTACGGCAGGGAAGGGACCAAGACATGTCAAAGTTTACCAATATTTTCCATACCCTTCACACAAAGTTGGTCATCAAGGATTTGGAGCATCATTTGGTACTCAAATATTGTAGCTTCCTACAAAAGTACATCCAGGAAGAAATAGAATTCCTGAACATCTCCTCGCTCGGCATGGCATACCGATATGTCGTCAATGTCGAGAAAAAGTTTTGAATAAAAGAAACGACAATTTGGATCTGCAAATCCAAAGCAAGGGAAAGGTGCCACCAAACTACAGAACAAAGGACAAATCTAAGGTGGGGTGGCCCAAGACAACCTGCCAAAGCTATAGGAAAAAAAAATGCCGTGAAGCCGAAAAAGGACACAGGAAAGTGGTGTGAGTTCCATAAGAGCTCCACACACAAGACAAATGAGTGTCAGACCAAGCAGTCACAGGTGGCCGAGCTAATAGTTTCAGAATCATATGCATGTTCCAAATCCAAGTCAGAACCTAGCAAGGGGAATGAGAAAGTGAAGTAGATTATCGATGCGGAGCCCACGAAGATCTAGAAGGAGGAACCTGAAGACCCAGAGGATGAGGAGCATCTCTTCCACTCATAGATGTGGGTAAAGGGTTCCCTACTACAGTTCATTGTCGACAATGGGAGCGAAAAGAACCTCTTTTTGGTAGATGTCGTGAAGTAGCTCAGCTTATCGACCACACCACATCCACAACCATACACCATCGGGTGGCTTCACAAGGGATGATATATTCACATAAGCTAGCAGTGTCACCTTCCATACAACATCAAGCTCTTCAAGGATGAGGTATTATGTGATGTTGCTCCCTTTGATGTTTGTGATGTATTATTAGGACAACCATACTTGTGGAAATGACATGCTATGTACGAATCAAGGCCCCGTGCTATTATTGTTACTTTGGGAAATAATTTGTACAAGATACTGGAGGTAGCATTGCCTATCGCCATCTCTTTCGTTACTACAAAACAATGCAGTAAGCTCATTTCCAAAAGCGGTAAATTTGTTTTCCTAATGATACGCCCTTAAGGAAAGAGGAATATGGTGGCGACGACCTCCAGACAGGGCCCCTCTGCACAACAACTATAGATGGACAAGGTTGTGGAGGAGTTTGAGGACATCTTCACCTCCCCCACAGGGATTCCTCTGCACTGTCAGGTCCAACACTCCATTGATCTAACTCCAGGTGTGCCACTACCCAATGGACCAATCTATCAGCACTCCATTATGGAGAACGATGAAATCAAGAGGTAGATTCAAGAGTTGTTGCAGAAAGGTCACATCCGTCCGAGTTCATTGCCTTGTGGGAGCTCGATCGTATTGGTACAGAAGAAGGACGGGACTTGGAGACTCTGTATTCACTATTGGGTGCTGAACAAGATCACTGTCTATAATAGGTACCTGATCCCACGGATTGATGACCTCCTGGACCAATTGAAGGGGGGAAATATTTTAGCAAGATCGATTTGAAGTCATGATATCACCAAGTACCAATCAAGCCCTTCGATGTGTGGAAGACTACCTTCAAATCGAAGGAGGGCCTTTTCGAATGGTTGGTTATGCCTTTCGGATTGACGAATGCTCCTGCAAACTTCACGAGGCTAATGGATGACATATTGCAGCCATTCACCAACTCATTTGTAGTGGTATACTTGGATGACATCCTAATCTTCAGCTAGAGTTGGGAAGACCACCTAGACCACATCCGACAGGTTCTCCAAACACTGCGGCAACAGAAGTTGTGTGAAAATTTGGAGAAATGAAATTTTGTCATGACCCAGGTTTAGTATTTGGGATACATTATTGATCAATAGGGGGTGCATGTGGATCCAGCCAATATCCAAGTCACTCAGGATTGGCCATCTCCAACCACTCTAACAAAGCTCCGCTACTTTCTAGGTCTTGGCAACTTCTACCACTGGTTCATGTTGGGATTTTCTCATATCACTTGGCCCTTGAGTCAAGTTACCAAGGGAGGAGTGCAAAAAAAATTCTTTTGGTCTGAGTCTCAACAGAAGGCATTCGTAGAGTTGAAAGATCACATCAGCTCGACACCAGTTCTTGCATTACCAGACTTGAAACAACTATTTCAGGTCAAGACAGAGGCCTCTGACTATGCTATTGGGGCAATCCTTACTCAACACGGGCAGCCAATGGCATATCACAATGAGACACTTTCGAACACAGTCCGGAAGTATCCCACTTATGACAAAGAGATGTATTCCACTATCTAGGTCTATCGACAATGGAAGCATTACACTTTGGGGAAGGAAACAGAGATCCACATAGACCACTGACCCCTGCAGTTCATACAGACCCAAGGGAAATTGTAGAATGATTTCCATCAGAAGTGGTCCACATACCCACAATAGTTGCATTTAAATATCAAATATAAGAAGGGAAGCACCGATAATGTTGCAGATTGCCTCAGTCGACCACCAATCATGTCATTAACCACCATGCTCAACTCGTGTGGGAACGAGACTTCTGATTGACCACTTCACTACAAAAGTGACCTAGAATTCAGCCACACATACCAGACACTCTTGGAGGGTCAGGATTTTCCAAATTTTCACCTCCAGGATGCCCTGTTATGCCACCTGGGTCACCTTTGTGTTCCTTCAACCAAGCGTGCCAAGATTATTTGGGAAGCACACTACAGTTAGGCTACTGGGCATTTCGGGGTTGAGATATAGTGGAAATACTGCAGAAGTATTTCTATTGGCTGAATCTTCAACAGGATGTCGGGAAGTACATCAGATCATGCACTGCTCGTGCCATTGCCAAACCAACCATCAAGAAGCAAGGCCTCTATTTCCCGCTGCCTACCCCTAGTCAACCTTGGAAATCCATCTCCATGTATTACATGTCAGGCTTTCCTTCTACTAAGCATGGAAATGACTGTGTTTTTATGGTCATCAACAGGTTCTTAAATATGGCCAATGACGGCTTGAATAATAATATCACAGTAAAAGCCACTACTAAACTCTTCTTTTAATGAGTGTGGTTACACTTTGGGATCGCATAGTCTATCATCTCAGATCGGGATAGAAGGTTCCTCAATACATTTTAGTCCAGCCTCTGCTTGATGCTGGACACCAAACTGACTAAGTACACAACCTTCCATCCACAAACTGATGGCCAGACAGAGGTTGTGAACAGGATGATCATACACATTCTATGCATGTAAAACTCAAATCATCCACACACATGGGATGAGAGCCTCCCCTCTATTTAGCATAGCTACAACTGGGGTCTCCATAGCTCAACTAGCCATAATCCTTTTCAGCTGGGCTTGGGATTCTAGCCACTATGTCCCATTGATGTGGCCATGACATTTGCAGCTACTCATGTAGATTCGACTCATGTCCAGTCTGAAACAATTAAGGAAAACAACTTCATTAATGACATCCAACATATTCGCTAGTAGGTCCATGACATGGTAGAGAAATCAAATGCCAAGTACAATTAGCGACATGATCAACATTCGGTGCCACACAAGTTTCAGGTGGGCGACAAAGTCTAGTTGCATTTGGAAAAGGAATGCCTTACGAGAGCTGATCGGAAACTTAGAACACTCCGATATGGTCCTTACACCATTACCAAGGCTGTGGGAGGCAATGCATTTTAGCTTAGCATTCCACCATTCCTTGGCCTGCACCCAGTGTTTAATGTGGACTGGCTTTGGCCATACTTTCCATCATTGCTAGATACATCCAACATTGCAGAAGAACTCACACCCATAGAATTAAATCCAGATTGAATGGAACAAGCTACAACTGATCAGATCATGGACACACAGATCAAGCAAACCCACTAGAAGAATATCCAATTGTATTGAATTGTCAAAGCAGGCCAACTACTTCACTAGGGCAAGTGGCTTACTAGGGACCAAGTTCAATAAAAGTTTCCTCATCTCATGGAGGAACTCAACGAAATGGGGATCATTACTTCCTAAGGGGGGGTATGATCCAGGTGGATATTGGTGGCCACTTCTGAAGTCCACTTGGACCCCCACCATTGTTTCTTTCAGCATTTCAATTTCCTTAGTTATAGCATAGTTTACTATTTTTAGCAGATTTTCGAGTCCTGAACTTTCATAGCCATTTCGAGGCCCTAAATGATGTTTTTTTGGAAAACGAAGAGCAACATGAGTCCATGGATTGATGCTACTCTTCCCAAAGTTGTAGCTCTCAGATACATATTTCTAGCGAGATATTGTGCACATCAAATAGAGATCATATGCCAAAGTTAAGACCCCGGTACATTGATGTACCAATTGACCCAAACGAGGCCCATAGTTTGGCGTTTCATATTCTAGGGTTATATTTTTCGATGTTTAGGGTTTTCCATTGTTTCTCAACAATAAATAGGCCTTTTAGCCCCATTGTAACAAAATTTAGAGGCATGTAGCCACCACATCTCTTTTGAGAGATAAGCCACCATCGCCTTAGATGGTTTATTTCCATTTATGTTTGTAAGTATATTTTAGTATTTTACAGTAATAAAATGAAGTATTATTTCAGCTGTATCTCTATATTTATTGTTATCTCTGTAATTTGTTTCATTCTTGTTTAAATCTAGATCACCCATGTAAGTGATGGCATCGTTAATGAGAAATATATTCAAGCATACTGGTAGATAAGAAAGATAAAGAAATGGAAAACAAAATGTTTGACATTTAAATACACCCACAGGAAAGAAAAAATTGAGAGAACATCAAAGGCACTCTGCAAATGTATCATAGTGTTCTGTCACATTACGTGTGGACAAAAAGCATGTCACACCTTCAAACTGGACAAATAAGAAAACATGAAGAAAGAAGAAATTTTCATTTCAGAACAATGGTTGCCATGTATGACTCCTGCAATGCATGAGCAATAGGATCTTGTGATTTTGGTGGAGGATGAAAAAATTGTGAATTGGATTGATTTTCAATGTGAGCATGAAAGTAATGAGGTGCATGGGGAGATTCAACATATTTCTGATCGGAAGTGGGAGTGACCTCAAGGCTACGAGAATCTGACATAATCATCATCTCGGGCTGAATTAGCTCAATACCTTGAGGAGTTTCCACTTCATCATAATATGGATCATCAAAATTAGTGGCTTAGAAATATCAACAATAAGAAAATCAAAATTGTGATCAGGGTGAATGAATGACAATATCACGACAACCATGATCAGAAAATTCAACATGATGAACAATGACATCCTGATGATTATGTCATTCTATGTTTCTATAAAGGTAAGATGAGAGATTGGGTTGATCCAGGGAGATAGATTCTTCCTCTTCGCAATCAAATGAAATACAACCATCCCACGTGTTCTGTGAATTATTGAAAATGGAAACATCTTGAAGTATATTTTCATAAGGTGGAACATAAATAGTATAATCATGGAAGATGTTAGTATTAAGTAGACGCGGTGTAGATAGAAATAGGTAGTCCTTCACCACATATTCTTTTTCATACTCCCATGCTTTCTTAACAAAAATGATAATGTATTTTCGTTGTTCAACAACAACTCCATCTCGAACTTGATCCTAGTGAACATCACATGTGAGATTCAAAGTGGATGAATACAACACACAAAAATACAAAGGATCAAAGGCACCAAAGGGTGGAGACCGAGGAGATAAGACCACATGAAAACCATCGGGCTTGCAGTCCAAATATGCGCAGAAATCCTTAGTAGGTGGGGTAAGAGGAGATGGTGATAGATCAACAGGTGGATTCTCAACATCTCCCACCTCAACCTGTGGGGCTAGAGCTATTTAATGAGAAGGAGACAGAGGGTCCAACAAATTTTTCCATGTCATATTTAGAATCTATCACACTAAGGTATAATGATAGAGGTCCAAAATATTATAACTCATGTGGATTCTCAAAGATGTGAACCTGATACTGAAATATTTCCTTCAAACATCTCTAGTCAACTTCATATTCAGGAAATTCAAAAGAGTAATGAAGAAAGAAATTGTGAAAATTCTCAATTAATTCGTTAGGTGCTCTTCACAATTTTAAAATCTCATGACTAAGTTCTTTACAGTCATAAAAGAAGAGAGAATGGCCTAATTATCGGATCATGTGGTTGAAAGAGTGTATATCGGTTTTGGGAAATGCATGAAACCATTTCTTAACACGCCCTTTGAACGTGTAAGCAAAAAAAACACGGGAAATGTCAGATGATGGGACTTCATCCCTCTCATAATAACCAAGAAAGGAAACTCTGTGGAATAAGAGGGTTTCTCCACTTTTTCCATCAAATTTGAGTTGTGACAAGTCATCTATAACATCCACTGGTGCATCTAAATCAGGATAGTCATAAAAGAATGGTGGGATTGAGATTGGGATATAATTCATGAATGATGTGCCTAAATTCAAAATAGACTTCAAGGGATCAACTTGTCATCTAGCCCTCCTTCTAGCACTAGAAATGTTGATAGGGTTGGACCTGCCAACATTCAAAGGATCTCCCCAGTAAGAAGTCTGAACTAGACCTTAGACCATTTGGATTAGGAGTCCCAACAATGGGTGGTAGTGTAATTTGTTGACCGCAATAATACACAGAGATAGGTATGATGAATTTGGGCTGAAGTAAGTGTACGACCTTGTAGTGATTCAAGTGAGATGCATGGGGGTTCTAACACACATAGGGGAAAAGGAAATGTTCCTCTTAGAGGCCTGTAATAGTACGTATCCTGAAAGGAACACACAAACGGAATGACATCACAAGTGAAATGTGGAATAGTCCATTAAACCAAAGTGACGGGTTAATATAACAACATGCATTCAACAAGATTCATACAATTACATACAAAGTAGTTTATAAGCAAATGAATAAGTTAAACAATATACATTGTTAAAGAAACCAGAATCATCCAACTATAATAACAACATATCCATGAAAGTGTGTTGGCTCTGTTATTATTATTATACGTGAAAGTTCCATATCTACATACACCATTTACATCCACTAGCACCAATAGTGGAACATTATAGTCAATAACACCTTCTCCTCCAAAGACGTATACTTGATCTACATTGTGGAGAAGCCAAGGCTCATTACAATACTCCCAAGCCTTCTCTAAGCTTAAGCCTAGCCGAAATATTCGCTCCAAAAGCCCTTTCTTTGAGTTATTAGGCTCTATTTATAGAAAAGGGTGGGGTGACTATTGTCATTTCCCTTTGTGACTCTTTGACTATCCTCATGACACTTCAACTTCTTTATAAATAACTCATTACATTACATAGTGATTGTTCACATTCCACTAGTGAAACTTGGAATTTCACTTACAACATATTTACAAATAATATAGATTTTCCAGATGTAGCCATGAGAGATAAAATATGCTAAAATATGCTAGAGACAACCTAACAAGACAAGATACTCTGACTCTGAAGTTTGGGGAAAGACCAACTAAGAAACCACCACTTGATGCTTCTCGGTCACGTATCGATGCCAAGATTGGTACTGTGAGATGATGTCCCCAAACAACTTTATGGTGTATTTCTGATAGCAAACTCTTGCATCCATAGCTTATGGGTATATGGTCTTCGGACCTGTGTCTAACTGATCCTAAAACATGTGCAGCATGGTATCGACAATGACGGGACTAATAATGTACTTCTGCATGTTATGTGCACTCAACTCCAAGTCATCCCTCGTGGCCTCTTGAGTTAGATGCCCCACGTACTAGGCAATCTATAGCTAGACTTGGTTCTTGTGTTTAGCATTGGTGAAGGAAACTATATCTATTCATTCTTTGCCTCAGTTATTGGTTGTTCTGACTCATCAACATGTGTTGGTGCAGTTTTCTCTATCATTGCACCATGTCTTTGTTGTTCTTCCCACTTATTCTTCTGTTCTTGTTCTTTCCTCCTCATTTCCAATCCTTCCTTTGGTTGTTGTTTTTCTTATTGTAATCTCAGTTATACTACCTACAAGCTTTGCTTTTCGCAGTTCCCCAACTCTGCTGTCTATTTCCTCTAATTCCTTTTGCTTTCGCTACCAAAGTTGCCTACATGAAGATTGGATCTACTTTTACTCTGGAGATTTTTTCTCCCTCTACTATGTTAATAGCATAATATTTCCGTAATCTTGCACTATATTTTTTCGTTCTCCTATTATTGTTGGACATGACTCTATGTTAGTGTTGATTCTTTTTCTATGTGTAATTGAGTGTTCACATATATTGGCAAGTTAACTAGTGCTTGCTAAACTGCTTCCCTAGTATTTTTTTTAGTGGTCACTTTTGAAGTAGTTCTCTTTTGGTGCCACTGTACAATGCATTCTGGAGAGAAGTGCATCACGGGTGTGGTACGTGTGGGACAAAAAGGACACTCCTGGAAATAAAACATCAACTCTTAAAAATCTAACTCCAAAACATGATCAAGCAGTAATCAAGGCATCAGATTAGGGGGATTCTATAATTTTAACTAACATGGTTGAGTAATTGATTTTGCAAACTATGCACTGTGCATTCCAAGTAGTCAAAAAGGAAGCTTGATGACTAGAACTACATAATGCGTGGTTCAGTCTAGGTCAGTTCTTGGGAGAGACTTCACATTGTGTAGTCTCAGTGGCCAAGGTAGGAGATTGGCTCCAGGAACTGCATAGTTCACAGTTGTAGCCAAGCCATGATAGGCTCTGCATAATTCCATAAGCCAAGGCAGAGGCCTTGAGCTCCCAGATTGCGCAGTGGATGCAGTGATTTTGTGAGATCTTGGCAAGGGGAGCCTAGATCTTCCCATGGCAGTGTGAAACTAAAGCATATTTGAAGTATGGCATGATCATGACTATAGATGTGACTAATTGTATATTTATGGATGCTAAACAAGTATAGTATTTCATTAAACTGATGAGAAGTAGAGCATGTAAAGGAGGTCACTGCAACAATTACTCTTGGTGCAAAAATGGGAAAACTCATTGTTAGGATATTCCAACCCATAGGAAATAGTTAAGTATAACTTAGTCTAGTGTAGAGTTAGGTAAAGTGTGTTTCTTTACTATGTACATTTGTAAGTTACAATCTAACGGTCATGATATGTTCTAGACATGAATTGATCTGACGGTTCATTCTCTCCTTGGTATTATCGACGCTTGATCTATGACTTAACACCCATTGGTCCATGTCTCTATTTAAAGAGCATGGAGGGTCATTTTTAGGGTGACCATTCATGAGAGAAGATTATGTAAATTTTATTTCTTTTATTAATAAATTTCCTAAAGTGGCCACGTTGGCTTAGGCCTTGGGATGTTTCCCTCTTTGAGGGTTTTAACCACGTCAAGAATACTGGTGTATTGATCTGTGATCTATTGGTGAGCGGTGCCCTTTGGTGTTTTATCTGAGGAACTTACCCTGTAAATTCCTATATAGAAACTTTTGTAATTGAGATGGCCACTTAGAATCTAAATGCTTTAAGAAGACGAAAGCGTTGGAAGTAGCAATGAAGAAGCATAACATCCATTTGGAGCACCCTTCAACTTCAACTTCATCTTTAGGAATATCACTTTCTACATGTGGTTGTCAAGCATCTTTGTCTGGTTATGCACTAAATGTATCTTCTTGTTGCCCTTCTCATGAGTGGCTCATTAATTATGGAGCTTCTTATCACATGGCTAAAAACAAAGCCATGTTTTATTCTTTAAATGATTGTAACACCAAAAATCTATATGTTGGTGATGATAGATCTCTTAGTGTTGTAGGGACTGGAATTGTTCATCTAGACAATGGTCAATTTAATGATGTATTATGTGTTC
Source organism: Pinus taeda (assembly GCA_000404065.3). Taxonomy (NCBI): domain Eukaryota; kingdom Viridiplantae; phylum Streptophyta; class Pinopsida; order Pinales; family Pinaceae; genus Pinus; species Pinus taeda. The sequence continues at coordinate 129,458 of APFE031220628.1, forward strand.
CAACGTTATCCCACAACCTTCTATCTATATATCAGATAATTCATTCAGGTGAAGGTAAAATTGTTAAATTTTCATCTCATGATGTTGTAATTAAGGACTTATGAGATCCTAGAGATATTTTAGCTACTGGCATTACTGGTGATTCTACAAGGTTGTATAAGTTTAACAACTTTTGGTCATCAACTCTTCCCTTAGTATTTGTTGCTCATAAAGATGAAGTGAGCAAAATTTGGCATGAGTGATTTGGTCACTTAAACTATCTCTCCCATCAAAATGTATGTAAAGAAAATATGGTGACAGGTCTTCCTATGGTACCTTGCAGAGATGGTTTTTGTTCCGGATATGTACTCGGAAAACATCATCGAGATAGTTTTGGAAAACATGCCTCTTATCATGCGTCAACCCCTTTACAGCTTGTGCATAGGGATTTATGTGGTCCACTTCTAGTTGTTTGATTCTCTGGCTACAAGTATTTATTAACTTTCATTGATGATATATCTAGACACACTTAGGTATACTTATTAAAACTCAAAAGTGAAGTATTTAACATGTTCTTGGCCTTTAAGGCCTTTCTTGAGAAACAATCTGGACATGGAATTATTCAACTAAGATCTGATAATGGCGGAGAATATGTTAACAACAAATTCATCAACTTGGCACTGAGCATGGAATTCAAATGAAACATATTGTTCCATACACTCCACAACAAATTGGTGTAGCTGAAAGGAAGAATCACAGCTTAAAGGAAATGGCTAATTATATGCTTCAATCTAAAGGACTTAGTCTTAATTTTTAGGTAGAAGTAATTAAATGTGAAAATTCTTGAATTGAGGCTTCTGTGATCCATATCAAGTTTAAGAGAAATTCTTCGTCGTAAATCACAAGATAAATCATTTGTCGACGCGTTTCGAACCAACTAGTGTGGTTCATCGTCAGGAAAAGTTGAAGAGACAGATCTAGCTAAGCATGTTAAATAATTTGAGCAGAGACTCCAACAGCTATCTCGACTAATGGCTACTTTTGACTTTAGGACCAGGGTCAAAATTATCACAGCTTAATGGAAATTAGTTATATTAGGTGACTCATAAAAATATATAAATTAGTTTAAATGGTGTTTAAGTTTAGTTAAAAAGGGTATTGTTTGTTAATTAAAAATTATCAATTAGCTAGTATTAAAAGGGAAAAAGTTGTATAAAGGACCCTTTTTTATAATACATGTATCTATAATATATATAAAGTAATATATAAAAGTTAGTTAGAGTTAAATAAAATAATGGAACAAGAAAATTAAGTTAACTAAAAAATAAAATAAACCATAAAAGTAAAATAAATAATAAACAAATAATAAAATTAATTAATAAATAAAAATAAATAATAATAATAAATAATAACAAGGAAATACTATCAATTATTAAAAAAAAATAATAATAAATAATAATATAATAATAAATAATAAAATAAATGAAAATAAAAAATAAAATAAAAAATAAATAAATTATACCAAGTCAAATGGAGAAACCCTAGGATGAAGCAAAAGACAAGGCTGCAAGGAACAAGATCCGCGAAATAAAGGGAAACATCGAAAGCTAGAAAAAGCAAGACTAGGAAGAAAGGGCAGGGATCCAATAGTTATTGATCTTCCAACCGTCATCTCTATTGAGATTGCTCGGCCTTCTTTCAATCTGAATAGCTTCCCTAAATTCACGGTGATGGAACTGCACAACCTTGGCAATAACTTTGGCCTCCTCAATACACACCTGATGCTTGGCCTTTTTCGCATGCTATGCTAACACCGAAGACTTGGTTCTCCCATGTCTTAGGTCAGCTACATGTTCACTGATCCTTTGCTGGATGGAGCACCCTGTTTCCCCGATATAGGGGGTCCCACAAGAACAAGGGATCAAGTAGACACCCTTCATACCTTTAGGATCAATGGGATCTTTCACCGATCTGAGGGATTTGCGAATAGTGTTGAGGGGCTTGAAGGTTGAGGGAATATTGTACTTCTTAGGGATTCAACCAATCAGACAAGATTGCTCGAACCATTAAGAAGTATGATCTTCCCTCAACCTTCAAGCCACTCACCACTATCTGCAAATCCCTCTGATCGGTGAAATATCCCATTGATCCTAAAGATATGAAGGGTGTCTACTTGATCCCTTATTCTTGTGGGACCCCCTATATTGGGGAAACAGGGTGCTCCATCCAGGAAAGGATCAGTGAACATGCAGCTGACCTAAGACATGGGAGAACCAAGTCTTCGGTGTTAGCAGAGCATGCGGGAAAGACCAAGCATCAGGTGTGTATTGCGGAGGCCAAAGTTATTGCCAAGGTTCCGCAGTTCCATGACCGTAAATTCAAGGAAGCTATTGAGATTGAAAGAAGGTTGAGCAATCTCAATAGAGATGATGGCTGGAAGATCAGTAACTGCTGGATCCGTGCCCTTTCTTCCTAGTCTTTCTTTTTCTATCTTTTGATGTTTCCCTTTATTTCGCGGATCTTTTTCCTTGGAGCCTTGTCTTTTCCTTCATCGTAGGGTTTCTCCTTTTGGCTCGGTATAATTTATTTATTTTTTATTTTTTATTTTTCATTTATTATTATTATTATTATTATTATTTTATTTATTATTATTTATTTTTTTTAATTTTTTAATTTTATTATTTTACTTTATTGTTTATTGTCTATTTTTATTTTATTTTTTTATGAACTTAATTTTCTCGTTCCATTATTTTATTAACTCTAACTAACTTTTATATATTACTTTATATATATATATATATATATATCTATATATATATATATTCTATTATATATAATATATATATATATATTATAAAAAAAAGGTCCTGTATATAACTTTTTCCCTTTTAATACTAGCTAATTGATCATTTTTAATTAACAAACAATACCCTTTTTAACTAACCTTAAACAGCATTTAAATTAATTTATATATTTTTATGGGTCACCTAATATAACTAATTTCCATTAAATTGTGATAATTTTGACTCTGGTCGTAAAGTCAAAAGTAGTCGTTAGTCGAGATAGCCGTTGGAGGCTCTGCTCAAACTATTTAACATGCTTAGCTGGATCTGTCTCTTCAACTTGTCCTGACGATGGACCACACTAGTTGGTTCGAAACGCGTCGACAAATGATTTATCTTGTGATTTACGCCAAAGAATTTCTCTTAAAAATGTGAAAATTACATAGCAAATTACACTCCTACTAATGTTTTAAAGAATCTCACTCTAGAAGAAGCATGGATCTCAATTAAAGCAGATGTAAGTCACTTTCATGTTTTGGGAAGTGAAGGATGGGCCCATATTACAGATGAGAAACATAAAGCTTTAGAACCTAAGAGTGAAAAATGTATTGTTGGATATTCTGAAGAAGTCAAGAGATATAGACTTATTCCACTTAAGTCCAAAAATGTTATCATTAGAAGAGATGTAAATTTTGCTAAAACTATATTGGCCTATGAGCCTATTTCGGTGGATGTGCCACCTCTCTCTATCCCTTCTACTTCTAAAAATATTTCTTCTCTATATGATGACCGCAAGGATGAAAATCCTTGCCCACATTCTCAAGATTCTCCTTCAGCTCCTCAGCTTCCAAAATGGGTCTGTGCTACTCGATATGTAGCAAGTGCTCTTATAAGTGACCCTACAGATCAATGATGTACACGTTCTCAGTTCGATAGAGCCTCTTCTTTACTCGCTCAAGCTTCAGTGAATTATGATCCTGACACCTTTGTAGAAGCTTCAGGCCATCCAGATTGAGATGTAGCTATGAATTAATAATATCATTTATTATTGGCAAATGATACATGGGATGTTGTTCCTCTTCCAAAGGGACAAAAACTTGTTAGATGCAAATGGGCTTATAGAACTAAGTATGGACTAGATGGAAAATTTGATAAACATAAATCTCATCTTGTTGCTAAGGGTTTTTCACAAGTTGAAGGCATTGACTATACTGAAACCTTCTCCCTTGTTTCCAAAATGAACTCTATCCACCTTGTTCTTTCCCTTGCTGCCTCTTTCAAATGCGAAGTCCATCAAATGGATGTTAAATCTACCTTCTTGCATGGGGACTTGCATGAAGAAATCTATATGGAACAACCTCCTGCCTTTATACAAATAGACTCTAGCCTTGTATGTCGGCTTAAGAAATCCCTTTATGGTCTCAAGTAAGCCCCTCAAGCTTGGTATGGCAAAATTGATAGATTTCTTTTAGATATTGGCCTTTCAAGGTGTCATTCTGACAATATTGTTTACACCAAGAGAGTGGGTAAGCCTCTTATCATTCTTGTTCTTTATCTTGATGATCTTATCCTTACTACTATTGACCCCAACTTTATAAACCATGTGAAGTCTAGCATTAAAAAGAAGTTTGAAATGACAGACTTAGGACACTTGCATTATTCTCTTGGTCTTCGAGTCTTGCAAACCAAGGAAGGTATTTCCCTTTCTGAGTCCAAGTATGCATGTGATATTCTACACCACTTTCACATGGAAGACTGTAAGAGAGACCCTTCTCCCTTTCAGTTTGGAGCCAAATTTTGAGTCACTTGTACTTCCCCTAAAGTTGATACTACCTTATACTATTAGCTTGTAGGAAAACTTTTGTATCTGACCCATGCCCATCCTAACCTTTCCTTTGTTGTTGGCCTTAAAGAATTTAAAAGAATACTTCATTATATTTGAGGTACAATTTAGTTTGTGATTCATTATAGTGCAAAAGCATCTCCTCTATTGGTTTGTTTCACTGATTCTGATTGGGCTGGTGACCCTGATGATCCAAAGTCTACTACAGGTTATGTCTTCACTCTTGGTTATGGACCTATTACATGGGATTGCAAGAGAAAAAGTGCCATTTCTCTTTCTTCAGCAGAAGCAGAGTATCATGGTGCCATAGAAGCTAGTAATGAAGCCCCATGGCTTCATCAAATCCTGTCAAAGTTTGGTTTTCAGCAGCAACATCTGACTACACTTTGTTTTGATTATCAAAGTTCCATTCAACTATGGAAAGATCTAGCCCAACATCAGCATAGAAAACACATTGAACTACACATGCACTTCATCAGAAAGCTCATTCATGACCATGTTCTTGAAGTGCAATATTTTTCAGCCGATGATCAAGTTGCATACATCTTTACAACGACTCTCACAGAGGCGAAGTTTACTAAACTTCAATTTATGGTTGGTGTTTAGGAATTTTTCACTAAGGGGGAATAGGCTCTAATGCCTCCTTCCTTGTCCTATTGTGTCATATTTGTACATCCTTCAATCCTATTACAAGTTGTTCTTAAAGGAAATGTTAGGATATTCCGACACATAGGAAATAGTTAAGTATAACTTGGTCTAATGTAAAGTTAGGTAAAGCGTGTTTCTTTACTATGTACATTTGTAACTTACAATCTGATGGTCATGATATATTATAGACATGAAGTGATCTGATGGCTCATTCTCTCCTTTGTATTACCAACACTTGATCCGTGGCATGAAACCCAATTGGTGCATGATCTCTATTTAAAGAGCATGGAGGGTCATTTGTAGGGTGACCACTCATGAGAGAAGCTTATGTAAATTTTATTTTTGTTATTAATAAATTGCCTGAAGTGGCCACGTTGTCTCAAGCCATGGATTGTTTCCCTCTTTGAGGGTTTTAACCACGTCAAGAATACTATTGTATTGATATGTGATCTATCTGTGAGCGGTGACCTTTGGTTTTTTATTTGAGGAACTTACCTTGTAAATTCTTATACTCATGTGACACTTGGTAAAGGAAATCTATAAATTGAACTTCCACTTCTACAATCTAAAACAAGTTAAAATGCGAGTAGTCATTTAAAGAAATAAGTGAAACAACACTCTCAGAAGATAAATGACAAAAAACGACAGAAAAAGCGACAAAAGACAATAAAATCAAAACTCACCTAGAAAAGGGACGAAAATGCTTTGAATTTCCCTTGATCTCCTCATGAATGATAGAGCTTGATGATTGAATGTACATATGAGGTCTACAGGTGTCGATTACGTAGAATTTAGCCAATTGGAATTGATGATGTATATTCCTGAGATTAAGGGAAAAAGCCACACTTGGCAAAAACTTCTAAACTTAGAAATTTTCCACCTTCAAGAAACTAATAATAGATCCCTTCTTCTCAGGGATGCTTCTTTCCCTTTAGTTTTCTTTCTTTTCTAGGGAAGAAACCTACCATGCATTACTCGGAAATGTTTCACATTTTTGGGAAGGACTGGGCAACTCTCTAGCTCATGCACTATGCATTTTATCAACACAAGGAGGTGTTGCGCGATTTATGGGCTAAGTGGCTCTAGCATGCCTCTCATGTTCTACAAAACTTCCTAGATAAAGGCTATCTATCCACAATATCTACATAATTCTAGACTTTAAGGCTCACTGTTAGCTTGAGTTGCGCAATTACCAAGAGTAAGGTTCATTTCCCTCAAGGATTGCATAGTTCTCTAATGCAATCCTGGAACTAGGTGGAAACGAAGTCAAGAGATCATCTTGTGAGTTAGATAGTAAAACAAGTAAGAAAATAGAGTCCATAATGAAAAATATAAAGCTCCATCAAGGTACAAGTACCTAGGTCACTACGAGATGAGCTATTTGGATTTAGGAGGGAGGCTCTAGAATGAAGCATAGGAAAAACTTTGGAGCGTCGTTGTAGCCACTACAAGAGGTCCCTAAGGATGTGCATATATTTTCAGGAACTAAACAAAAATACCACAAATATCCTGAGCATAGTTCAATCTTTGGGAAGTACTTGGCTCCCTTCACCTTGTAGATCTTGGGAAAAGGATATCACTAGATCAAAGTTCAAGATTAAGAAATTACAAAGACAACTTTCAAATGCTACTATGGACACTATGAGTTCCTAGTGATGCGTTTTGGATTGACCAACACCCCTGCAACATTTTTATCATGTATAAACCATGTGTTTAATAAGAAAGTATGCAAATTTATTTTTGTCTTCTTTGATGACATCTTGATTTACATTCGAACATGGGAGGAGCATCTACAACACTTGGAAGACGTTTTTGGGATATTAGGAGCACAAAAATTCTATGCCAAAATCTCTAAATGTGAGTTTGGCATGACGAAAATGTTATATCTGGGTCACATAAGCAGAGGCCAAGGCATCAAATTTCACCACGAAAATATTAAAGCCATTCTCAATTGGCCCACTCCCAAAAATGTAATCGAATTAAGGAGCTTCATGGGTGATTGTATTTATTATATAAGATTTGTTAAGGGATATTCAAAGTTGGAAACACCTCTTACTAACATAAATAGAAGAGGAGCATTTTTATGGACAAAGACAACATAAGAAGCATTTGAGCCAATGAAGGAAGTGATGATTTCATGCCTAGTTCTAGCCTTACTAGCGTTCTCCCAACCATTAATATTGTAGTGTGATGCTTTTGGGGAAGGAATTGGGGTCGTTTTAATACATAATCATCATTTGATTACTTCTAAGAGTAGGAAGCTCCAGTATTATGGGAGATATCATTCCATTTATGTCAAATAAATGTTGGCAATTATGCATGCTCTAGCCAAGTTTCATCCATATCTAGTGGGTAGTAGGTTCAAGGTGAACGATGATCACAATAGTCTCAGATACTTCCTGGATTATAATGGATGGAATAAGAGGTAGAAAAATGGGTTAGAAATATCCAAGCCTATGACTTTGAAATTGAATATGTCAAAGGAAAAATTAATGCAGTAGTAGATGCCTTATGCAGGATACCAACTACCTTCTCCCTCATAGACATTGTGGAAGAATGGAAGTCCCATATTTTGGTGGGATACTTGAAGAACCAGTCAACCTATGTGATTCTTGATGGATAGCCATCAGAAAACCGATATAGAGTTGTCAATGACATTATCTATGATAACGACCGAATATATCTATTACCAGGGTCCTAGTTGAAGATGTCAATCCTACAAGCAAGTCATGACTCCCCTCTACCAAGACATATTGGATTTTTTTAAGACTTATAGGACTATTAGGGAGAGGTTCACATGGAAGGGACTCAAGAGGGAAATTCACAAATATGTCTAGGAATGTGGTACCTATCATAGTAGTAAGTTTGAATATAGACACCCAATAGGTTTTTTACAACCGTTACCCATTCCGGAACAAAAATAGGAGAGTCTATCCATGGATTTCATTATAGGGCCACCCTCATCCCAATGAAAATATTATATCTTTGTGCTACTAGATCATATAAACAAATATGCCCACTTCTTTGCAATTTCCTCTAGAAGGCCTACATGTCAGATAGGAGAAATATTCTTCGAAGGAGTATTTTGTCTACATGGTTTTGACAAAACCATTGTCAGTGAACATGATAGTAGGTTTATGGGAGCATCCTGAAATGAGTTATTAAGGTTAGCAGGAACATAACTCACTCTTAGTACAAGTTACCACCTATAAATAGATGGACAAATAGAATCAATAAATAAATGGGTGGAAGGTTACTTATGGAACTATGTCATAGTGCAACAAAGAACATGGGCGAAGTGCTTGTATTTAGGAGAGTATTACTACAGCACAAATTATTACATGTCTATGTGGATGTCACCTTTCTGAGCCTTATATGGATATGAGGCACTCTCTTTTTTAGACACAACATTTGAAGCTAGAAGGGTACCATTAGGAAAGTATTAGATCGAAGCATGCCAAGATATTCGCTGGGCACTCAAGGATAACCTACAGAGAGCTCATAGTTGATAGAATTTATATACAGATTGACAAAGGCTAGAAATAAGTTTTGAACTGGGAGATGTAGTTTACCTCTGGCTACAACTGTACAAATAGTCTACATTGAAGCAGAAAGGAGAAGAAAAGTTAAATCCATGGTTCTATGGGCCCTATCAGGTGATCATATGAATTGGAGCTTCTTGCAGAGAGCATATTTCATGTTTCTTGTTTGAATAAGGAAGTAGGTGAGATCATCAAATCATCACCTTATTTAACCCAATTAGATGAGGAAGGACATCTTCAACTAGTTCCAAAGGAAGTGTTGGAGGTTCAGAAAATGAAGCTTTGAAGAAAGATGATCTGAGAATGTTTGGTATGATGGAAAGATTTTCCTATCAAAAACACCACCCGGGAAGGAGAGCACATACTGCAACATCCAACATTGAAATTGCTTGATGGAAAGCAATTTTGGACATGGGGAGTTGTAATATCCCTAATGAGTTGACCCATTTGGACCGAGTAATGATTAAAATAATAATAATAATAATAATAAATGGATGATGGAATAAAGAGCATAAAGCACTTTGTTTTATCGCCAGGTAATTTTAAACTAAGGTAATTGCTTGTGGTTTCTTTCAAGAAATAGAGCTTTGAAAGGGTAGAGGAAGGATAGAAACATGGATTTGGATCATTTTTCTTTGCATCTCAATTGAAGGCATGGATGAATTTTCAACTAGCTAGGGTTTCAGGCGAGATCCTTGGTCTAGATTCGGTGGGATTCATTCTCACCCTAGTTAGCTACCCAATTCATTGGTATCGATTATCGCCCTAGATAGTAAATTTCATTTTGGGTTCATTTTGGGTGCAATAATTTTTGTGAAGGAGAGAAGAAGATGTAACAAGCCACTCATTCTGGATTGGTTAAGAGAAATGACATCCTTCCTTATAGATCGATCACAGATCTAACCCTTTATGTTGGGGAAGCATAAATGGCAATGAATATATCCAATTGTTAGCCATATGGTTGTTTTTTGAAATAGTGGGGTTGTGAAACACTATGGGGCTGCCAACCACCAACTATAGGCCATCACGGGCCAAATCCATCATTTGGGAAAACCTATGAGGCACTACATAGGAGAAGGAGATCTCTTAGGAAGGTCATGGGCCCATCTCCAACCAAATATATGATAGGGAAACTACCTGGTTAAGATTTAGGTTGTAGGGTGAAGTCAACAGGTCAAGAAGAGCGTAAGGAGACCATATAGTGAAGTTGGAATTCCGCTAATGTTAGGTCCCTATAATACTACTTATTCCCCCATTACTATTGTCATTGTAGCCCTTAGTTTTATTGTTGTGCCCCTGTTTTCCCCATATTGTTATTATTGTGCCCCATAGAAGCCGACTATTGTTATTGTTATACCCTTATATTATTATTATTATGTCAACTTTGATTATATTGTGATCCCTTAGATTCCTATATATAGAAAGGAGGCTTTGTCATTTGTATCATCCAATAAATTTTCATTTTTTTAATGTAAATGAGGTTGGCCCTTCGAAGAGGCTGATTTATAAGGCATTGATATTTCATTTCTATATTTTTTCTGATGTGGTTTCATAATATTTGGTATCAAAGCTTTAGATTGTAGGGCTTCGTTGCTCCAAATGGGTCATCACAAAATTTTCGCTATAAATTTCTTCTGCAACATTTCAGAAGCTAAAAAAAACGCCTTGGAGCTGAAATCGTTCTGAACCTCAGGTCTGAATTTTAGATCTTCCCTTGCCACATTTTTAGAGATATGATGTGAGGAATTTAGGGTTTCGGTAGACTACTAAATTACATTCCAAACATGTGACCTTGGGAAAATTGTCATAACTGTCTCTATGAGTATCAACATGAAATTTAGTAAGGAGCTACAGAAGTAGGTCGAACTTTAGTTCTTTTTCTATCTTTTTTAGATCCAAAGGTCGAAACATTGGCATGAGGAATGTCGTACAAGTTTTCTCTACTAAAAAATTATATAATGAGGTCATCTTGGGAGATTGGGCATAAACCTGCCTTGGAGAATCCAATTTTGATCAGACTGGTGGCATTGGAAACAAGACTCAGAGGGCTACTGCAGGATGCAATTTCAGACCTTGGAGATATACAATTACAAAGATACAAAAAATTCAATATCGAGCCTTTACAAAGAGAAAAAAGGTGTGTAGTCTTTTTAAAGTTCTGCATAAGTTTTTCTTGAAAATTTAGGTTGGAGTTAAAAGGGAATAGTGAAGCATAATTATCATTAATTGATGCCCCCAAAAAATAAAATGGAAACACCTAGTAAGAAACCTAAAAACTCTAGCATGACTCACGAAGAAGAGGAAGAAATGCAAGCTGATATATCAAAATTATGAGACCAAATGCAACAAATTTCACTGTCACAAAAGGTAATAGAAAATAAGATTGATTGTTTCAAGAAAGGTGTGGAAGCTAATATGAATGGCATTGAAGCTAATATGAATGGCATGAAAGTTAATATGGACGGAATGGAAGCTAAGATGGATGGCATGGAAGCTAAGATGAATGGCATGGACGCCAAGATGGAAGATTTTATGATATATCTTAATAAGTTGCTACAAGAAATGCTTACTAATGGTGAAAAGGTAGTAAAGGAAACCCATGATGAGAGCAAAATAAATGTTAACCATGATTTCATAGACTCTAATGTTGGATTTAAGACCCACCATGTTCCAAATATGGATATGAGGAAGTTTGCTGGAAAGGATCCCATAACATGGATACTACAGATGGAGCAATATTTTGATCTCCAAAATGTGAAAGACACACAAAAGATATGCATCGAAACTTTATATTGGAACCAATTGAGTTTGTATGGTATCGATGGTTTTTTTGTTGTAAACAAATTGTCACTTGGGAAATTTTTACGAAAGAAATGATAACACATTATGAGGATACAAAAAGAAACAATTTTTTTAGCCAATTGATAAAACCTACAACAAAAGGGTTCAATTATGGAGCACATTGAGGACTTTCAAAAATTGAATATAAGGGTAAAAGATATTCTAGAGGAGCATAGGATTCATGTGTTCATAGGAACTTTAAAGGATAAAATCCAACATGAGGTTTGCCTTTTGGAAGCTGACTCATTGGAGAAGGAATTTAGGTTGGAAAGAAAAATGAAAAGAAAAATTATGGCAACAAGGAAGCCTACCACTCACAACTATAAGGATGGAAGTGTTGATTCCCCTAGCCTTCCACAACCTACAAGGTTGAGACCACAACAATGGGAAGAAAAAAGAGCAAAAGGGATTTGTTACTATTGTGATAGAAAATACACTAAAGGTCATAAGTGTGCTGAGAAGAAATTATTTTACATAGATTGTGAAGAGGAGGAAGAAAATGAACAAGAAACGTAAAAACAAGAGGATTTAAACTAGGAGCAAACCTTGGATAAATAAGAAATGAATCTGACCATATCTTGTAATGCATTGGCCAGAATCAACACTCCTCAAACTATCAATATAGAAGGACATATCAAGAAGAAAAAGGTAATAGTGTTGATTGATTCAAGCAGTACCCATAATTTTATTCATTGCAAGATAGGCAAGGAATTGAATTGCTTCCTATATCCAAAACCATAGTGTCAAGTGATGGTTGCAAGTGGAGGAACCATATATTTCTCTAGAAAGTGCCATAATATCAAGCTATCCATGGGAGAATATGTACTGAATAGCCCGATTCTTTTCATTGCAATGGGCAGTGTTGATGGTTTACTAGGAGTCCAATGGCTACATTCCTTGGCTATAATAGCTTTTAATTTTCAAGAACTTTTCATGAAATTTTATTCGAAAGGAAAGGAACTAGAATTTAGGGGTGTCGTAGGGAAGCCACAAAATATAATCATCTCTAATGGAATGACAAAGCTTCTAAAGAAAGAACAATGAGGTGTAATTGCACAATTACGCTCGCTAGAAGTTCCCACATCAAAATTATCTATTTCTCTCAATCTCCAAAAATTCTTGGACAATCATTCCACGGTATTTGAGACTCCCAAAGTTATCCCACATATTTGTCATCATGATCATGCTATTCATTTGATTCAAGGAAGTGTTCCTCCAAACATCAGACCTTACAGATATCCCTATGCCCAAAAGAGTGAAATTGAATGTATGGTTGTAGAAATTCTATAAGTTGGTATAATTCAATGTAATCAAAGCTCTTTCTCTACTCCAGTAGTATTGGTGCAGAAGAAGGATGGATCATGGTGCATGCGTCTGATTATAGGGAACTCAACAAGATCACTACTAAAGATAAATTGTTCATTCCTGTCATTGACGAACTATTGGATGAACTGCATGGATCAATTTACTTCACAAAGTTGGATCTTCATTCAGGATATCATCAAATGAGAATGAAGATTGAAGACATTCCAAAAGCAACATTTAGAACTCATGAGGGTCATTATGAATTTTTGTTCATCCCTTTTCGCCTTACCAATGCACCTTCTAAATTTCTATTTTCAAACCCTTCCTTAGAAAAATTGAGTTGTTATTTTCTGAGGATATACTAATCTATAACAAGTCTTGGAAGGATCATGTTCAACATGTTGATAGGTTTCTAAAACAATTAGAGGAGAAACAATTATATGCAAAAAGCTCCAAATGTTTCTTTGAAGTACAAGTGGTGGAATATCTTGGTCATATTGTATCTCATCAAGGTGTTAAGGTAAACCTTATCAAAATTAAGGCCATTAAGGAATGGAAAATCCCCACATCCATAAAGCATCAGTGAGGATTTCTCAGGTTGACAGGGTAATATCGCATGTTTGTTAAGAATTATGGGAGAATAACAGCACCTCTAACAACATTATTGAAGGAAGATGCATTTTTATGGACTCCAGAAGCAACAAACGCCTTTGAACATGTTAAAGAAGCAATGTGCCAAGCACCGGTATTAGCTACGAAAAACTTCACAATTTTTTTATTGCGGAATGTGATGCCCCAGGAAATGGAATTGGTGTTATTTTAATGCAAGAAGAAAGACACATTGATTTCAAAATTCGGCCAATCAAAGGAAAGTATTTACATAAATCGATTTATGAGAAGGAAATGTTGGCAATACTACATGCACGTAATAAATGGGTACACTACCTAAAGGCAAGACACTTCAAAAACGGATCATGCTAGTCTGAAATACTTTTTAGAACAAAGATTATCTTCAAAAGAGGAGAAAAAATGGGTCACAAATATATTGGGTTATGACTTTGAAATAATATACAAAAAAGGGAAGCAAAATGTTGTGGTAGATGCACTCTCAAGAAAAGATGAGGATGTGGAAGTATTGGTTTGTGCCACTTCTATTATCCAACCAGATTAGATAAACGATGCAAGGCATGAGTGGAAGAATGAAAAAGAAGTGTGGGAACTCATTCAAAAGCTACATCAAGATTCCAGTGCATCTAATGCAATTAGCTAGAAAATTGATTTTCTATGGTAGAAAGAGTGCTTATACCTATGTCAGAATTCCCAACTAAAACAAAAGATTCTTTTGGAATTGCATGCCTCTCCCTTAGGAGGGCACTCTGGATTTTTAAAAAATTACCACATGGTTAAGAATGAGTTTTTTTGGGATGGACTTAAATATGATATTCAAAAGTTTGTGGAACATTGTTTGGCTTGCCAACAAAATAAAGTTGAAACAATTAAGACCTTAGGTCTATTACAACATTTATCCGTTCCAAGTCAACATTCAGACAAGGTTGCAATGGATTTCATCACAGGTTTACCCAAGTCCGAAGGAAATAGTGTCATCATGGTGGTAGTTGACAGATTTACCAAGTATGTATACTTTTGTGCATTATCTCATCCATTTAAAGCAAGTATAGTTTCTACTTCATTTATGGAAACAATTCAAAAGCTACATGGAAACCCAAAGATTATTGAAAGTGAGAGATATCCCATTTTCAATGGGAATTTTTGGACAATATCATGTTCTTGTCTTGGTACTCAATTAGCTCATAGCTCATATTATCATCCTCAATCTGATGGGAAGATTGAGATGTAAACAAATGTTTGGAAGGATATCTCCATTGCTTTTTATCTGATAAACAGACACAATGGGTCAAATGGTTGCCTTTGGTTGAATGGTGGTATAACACTTCCTTCCATACTGCAACAAAAATGAACCCATTTATTGCACTTTATGAATATCACCCACCATCCATCACATCATATTTAAGAGAAAATTCTAAGGTTCAAGCAGTGGAATATCACATCGAGCATTAACAACAAGTTCTCCAACTCTTAAAGGATAACCTAACTTAGGCATAGAATAGAGTGAAACAACAGGCAACTCAACATTGCAACGAAAGAAGTTTTGATATAGATGATTGGGTATTTCTACGGATACAAACATATAAAAAAATGTCCCTCAGACAATCTAAGAAGGATAATAAATTATCACTAAAGTATTATGGTCTGTACAAGGTGTTGCAAAAGAGCGGTATTATGGCATAGAAATTGGAGCTTCCTGTAGCTTCCCGAGTGCACCCAGTTTTACATGTTTCATGCTTAAGGAAGGTTATTGGTGACAAGCTCCTAGTTAAAAAAATATTTCCAGAACTTGAAGAGGAAGGAAAAATCATATTGAAACTTGAAGCAGTGATAGAAACAAGAACTTGAAAACTGCAAAATCGATCAATTTCAGAGTATATTTGTCAAGTTAAAGAACTTACCCACTGAAGATTTCACATGGGATGATGAGAATTTTATACAGAAGCATCCAAAATTGTTGAAGCGTTGAGGAAAATACTTTTTTTAAGGAGAGGGTTATGTTAGGTCCCTATAATAATAGTTATTCCCCCATTACTATTGTCATTGTAGCCCTTCTTGTTATTGTTGTGTCCCTATTGTCCCCATATTGTTATTATTGTGACCCATAGAAGCCCATTATTGTTATTATTGTGCCCTTATATTATTATTTTTATCTTGGCTTTGATTATATTGTGACCCCTTAGACTCCTATATATAGAAAGGAGGTTTTGTCATTTATATCATCCAATAATTATTCATTTGTGTAATGTAAAGGAGGTCCCCCCTCAAAGAGGATAATTTCTAAGGTCTTGATCTTTCTTTTCTATCTTTTTGTGATTTGGTTTCATAACAGCGAAGGGCACAACACAGTCCGATTTTTTTTTTTAGTGAATTGTAGAGGAACATGAGATTTGAACATTGGTGGGCCACCTAAAGTAAGGTTCCAATAGTTACCTAGTAGATCTGTCACCTAGAACTTGTGTGAATTATTTTCTTGGGTGAGAATCCATCAATTCTGCTCAATGAAATTTGAATTAATTCCCCATATTTTGGGTCAACTGTATGGATTGATATGGTGGAGGGATTATGCCTTTGATTATAATTGACTTGGCCAATTAAATTTTGTGTATGTTGTAGAATTATTCTCTAAATAGTCGATCGACTTGGTATCATTATTTTTTGTATGTTGCAGAAATAATTGGAACCTCCATATTCCATAATAAAATTATCATTGCATTATTAAATGGAGACCATATCATTATTCTATTCGTCAAGTTACAATGTGGCCAATGGTTTTTATAAAATTTTAGGATATTTTGGAGTCGGGAGTCTTACAAAACGGGTGGGTTTTGAACATATTGGAAAAAGGTTGGGCAATTTTTTGGTTTAAAAAATTATTCTGGAACATCTAGGTCATGTGAGGTCATGGCTATCACAAAAATAATGGTTGACCATGCTCTCACTATTTTATAATCGAAGGTGGATAATATATGGAAGGTCTTGCATCTCAAGTTCAATAGATCATGGCTTGAAGAGATGGATTTTGGAAAAACTGTATTCTATTCGTGGTCATCTTATGAAGAGCATCATGGCAGGATTATGATGATGATGATTATGGCTAAACTTTGAAGGTTGAATAAGATGGAATATAATTGGGAGAGAGAATAAAATGAAGTTGAGAACGAGTATCATGGAGATTGAGGAGGAAATGAAATGACCTAACAAGAGGATGGACACAAACTCCTTGTCTCTCTCACAGTACGAATTGTTAAAGGAATTGAAATGAAAAAGAGACATATATTGAAATTGCAAGAAGAAATTTGGTGTTGAAGAGCCACACAATATGGATAAAGAGTGGTGATCAAAATAACATATTCTTCCAGCAACACACAACTCATAGACGCACCATTAACACTATTTGATAAATAGATTCTGAATTGGGAGGAACGATCATCAACATAGAGGATATTTGGAAAGAATAATGAAAATACTTTAAAGGTATTTTCAAGGATCAATTATCGGTGGAAATTCATATAGAATTGAGTTTTATTAATGTCTATCCCACAATGCTCATGGTTGATGATAATGTAGTTGTTGAATGACCTTTCACGATGGAGGAGATTTCCATTGTTTTATGATATTCTTACTAGGGAAAATCCCTTGGGGAAGATCGGTTAACAATCGACATATTCATACATTTTTTTACCATTACAGGTAAATACCTATTGATGATGGAAGAGGAATAAAAAAACTCACGAGAGGTTGTTGGGGCAATAAATGTGACTTTCATTTCCTTATTTTGAAGGATTCTTGTCCTAAATCTTTCATATATTAAATCTAATATCCTTATGACATATTACATACATGTTGATTTCTAGTATAATTTCAAACCAGATAAAAGACAAACTATCTCTATATATATTCATCCAAAAGTTTTCCTTCCTTCAGAATCAAAAAATCTAAGATGTGGTTGCAGTACACAAGAGTTTGTTCACTTAATCAATATTAATAAAAAGGAGGCTTTGGTGTTGAAGTTGGATCTACATTAATCCTATGGTTGTGTAGATTGGAATTTCCTAAGGATGATAGTTAAAAGGATCTGGCTAAATCGTGGCATAATATACTAGATAGTTAAATGTGCAACCTCAGTAAACTGTGATGTGTTGATTAATTGGGTACCAAAAAATTTCTTCAACACCAATAGAGGCCTACATTAGGGATTTTCTCTGTCTCCATTATTTTGTATTATAGTCATTAATGGTCTGATTAGGATGATTAAGGATGCTCGTGAGAGTGGCCTCCTTTGCAGACTACAGCTAACTAGCAATTTCTTTGTTTCACATATTATGTTTGTGGATGACGTTTTTATTTTTGGATAGGTTTATATGTCTCAATGGAGACTCCTATATTACATCATTAGAAATTTTGGGGATGTATCTAGTTTATAAAAAAATAACCAGAGGTTTATACTGATTCAGTATTATGACCAACATGATCATGTTGCTAACATTGCTCATTTATTTGAGGTGACAACATCTGGCCTTCATGGCAAGTCTACATATTTCAATTTCAATATGAAACCAAAAAAATATCAGATCAAGGATTGATAATGAATCATAAATAAATTTGAAAATTGACTATCCCTGTGGACTCATAAATGGCTATCCTTAGGGGGTAGGTACATTTTCGTGGAATCATTCTTACAACACATTTATTTATATTTGATGCAATTATTCATGTTCCCTGATAATATCACTGGTGAAATAAAGGCCATAATTTTTAATTTCTTATGGTATAGGGCATGGAGGGGGAAGATATGTCTTGTTCGATTAGATATTATTTCTCTTAGAAAGGATATTGGTGGTACAATTTTAAATGACATCGAGATATTCATATTGGATTTATTGACTAGAGTTCCTAGAGAGCATTAAGTGGATGTGGTATATGGCAGGATATTATTAAAGAGAAATATATGATAAAGTTGTCTATATTGGACTAGTACAGACTTGAAAATTGCTCTATTTGGAGTGGGTTACATATTTGGATTGGGTTCTTCAAAATTAGGAAGTGACTTTTTGATAACCTATAGTGGATATTTGGAAATGGAGGTAAGAAATTAGCAGGTATCAATCTTAGTCAAGGTATGAAAAATAAACATAATCTAATAGAGGTGATCCTAAACGCTTTGCATGAAAATTATATTTGTTTTCTTATCATGGGTTCACAATGGATCCAATATGTTGAATTCATTCCCAACCTACAAAATGGCAGAGGTGGTGGGTCTCGCTGGTGTGAATGCTATAATTTGGAATCAATACATATCTCAACTTTTGTTGGTTGGAACTACTATTGGTGATCGATAAAAGGAACTAAGCCAGAATGGAATTTTATATGAAGGCCGCATTATGGTTTTAGAGGTATAAAACTACATTTCTCTCACTCCAAAGGAATTTAGATTGATGTTGGTATAGGGTGGTTTGGAGTTGGAATATGCCTTTGAAGATTATAATTTTTGGATGGCTCACCTATAAGAACCAAATTTTCACATGGGATACTTTGTGTAATCGAAGATACAATGGTCACGATTGTTGTTACCTTTGTAGGGATGCAATTGAGAATGTCCTCCATCTATTTCTACAATGTCCTTTCTCAAAATCAGTTTGTATCTAGGTTTCGCACGAATTTCAGTTCAATTCAGGATGGATTTTCTTCTCTCTAGAGGAGTGTTTTAGGTGGTTGATAGTTCTCACATGACCTTACTCTTCTTTACTATATGGAAAATATGGTGTGCTAGAAACACACTGATATTTGAAGGACAATCTTTCAACATTGGATGTATTAGTAAGAGTATTTGTGATCTTTTTCCTGAATATGTTCAGAAGTCTTACAACTCAAAAACTGCCCATGAATTTGGTAAGATCCATGTCTTTTTTTTTTTCTTTTTTTTCTTAGTTGGGTATTTTGATGGTGATGCCCAACAAGGATGACATGGTTTTTGGTGTTGTTATTTAGGTATGTAGAAATGTCCAAGTTCATTTTTATTTATTTGGTGGATGTGGTACTAACGCCATAGCATAAGTACTTTCCCCGTGGGGTTTCGATACAATGCCGAGAGACTTCATATGGAGAAGATTTCTATTTTTGGTGATATTGAGGTTATTATTGATTGGACCAATGGATGGGAAAATATTTCCTCTCCCACTCTGATTAATTGGGTGCACTGAATCGAGAAATTAGAGACATCTTTTCTTTGAATTTGTTTTGAACATGTTTTCAGAAAGTTTATCTCTCTAATGAATAAGATATGAAAAAGGGGTCTCTCTTCTGTTTTGGGGTTTTTTTCATTATTGCTTTTTTCGCAATGGTGAAATTCTTGGTGATGGTTCTTCCCTTGTGTGTTGATGACTTTCCAGTCCCTTGGTACGATGTTCTTTTTTATAGAACATTAATTTTTGTTTATAAGATGTTGAAAATTTTACAATTTTTTCTATCATAGCTTATATTATGCTCTGATTATAGTTTGTGTATCAGGTAAATGTAGTACATATTAATCTCGTACACCTATTGCAGACACATAATGCATGACTTTTGACGTGATTATATGTTGTTTTGGACATGTTGATTTCTGATGTATTTTCATAACATGTACTAGATATGTTACTATTAATATGATAACCAATGTCTTTTATTTCTTGGAAAAAGGAAAAAAAATAATGTTTTTGTCATTACACAATCCAACACAAGAATGTGAGATCAATAAATTGTAAATTTCCACCTTTAGACTTGTGAACAACGAAATGGACAAAGATGTTGTTGCAATACATTATTACCAGCCCTCGTCAAGTTTAGATGATTTGGCAAAAGAGTTGAAATAATATGTTACAACTCAATTTTACGCAGAAGATACATTACAAACAACGGTGTGACACCTATAAAACTTGAAATTATATGCTTGTGTAATAACAATATTGTGATTCATCATGTGTGATAACAATACTATTATCCAACTTTAAACTAGTGCAATCATATAAACTAAATTGGTGTTGAATGTGGATAGACATCAATCTCATTTAAAGATACGTCTCAAATTAATAAGATTTAAAAAAATGAAAAAAAATAATTAAATTATAGATTTATTTTTAGTTGTTATTTTAGTGATAAAAAGGTTTAACGATAAAAAAAATTAGTAGGATATTTGGTTATGGAGATTCACTATGACTTTATCATGAATGTTCTTAATATATAAATTTGATTTCTTGCATTGTCATGGACTAATAACATGGATTATCAATACCAGATTCCCAAAAAACCATAACTCATTTCATATGACACTTATTAATGTGATATTTTTATTAGTTAATCAATTTAGTTAAAAGGGGAAAAAGAGTATAACTATAGTAAATGTCAACTTTTGATTTGTGCATACTGCTAAGAATATTCAAGAATATTCCATGGAGGTTAAATCCCTACCATTCACCTAATAATTATCCATAGTTAAATCAAATTTCTGGAAGCCCTATTCCAAAATAGACATATCTATCGGCATAACTAATTAAATTATGAGTTTATTTTAAATTTGTTATGATTACTGAAAATAATTGATATATAAGTTAAATATATATACATTTGAAAAAAATGGAGCGAGATTCTTATCCAGGGACATTTAACCTAACTTTGCCATGCAAATTCTTAATTTGTAAATAGACTTTCCTATGATACCATGGGCTAATACCATGGCTTATCAATAACACATGCTTAGAAGATCATAGCTCATTTCATATGAAACTTGTTCTTATGGATTTTTTTATTTATTAATCATTTCAATTAAAAGAGAAAAAATGACATAAGTACTTTAGAGATAAATATCAACCTTTGATTTAGATATAGTACTAAGAATATTCATAATTATTGATAATTAAATTAACATTATGATAGCCCTATTTCAAAATAAACACTTTTATGGATATAATTACATATTTTTTAACATAATAATGTTGTATTTTAGTTTGCTACTTTTATTAAATTTATAGAAACTAAACCAATGATCTTAAATTACATGTTTTCCTATATGCGAGTGATATATTTTAATTTTTTTCCTCTATTGAATCTTTACAGAAATGAAAAATCATATTGAGGCTCTTTCTGTGTTGTGGCTTGGAGCCTAATTGGGATATAAAGGTATTTCTATTAGAAATTCCAAATTCGCTTCATAATCATGCTATCATAGAACTGAAATATATCTATTGGCGTTAAATTTTTACTTTTATTTTCCGAGGAAAAAAGCAAAACTTTTTATTAAGATGCTATAAAAAGTTTACAAATAAATTGGTCATAAGCCATACTGCTGGCTCATATGTTTCTAAATCTTCTCAACAATCATGGAGTTGTTCTGCTGTTTAGAGAACCTGTTATAGTCTTCCTCCCGGGTGGAGGCAAAGTCAAAACTCATAGCAACACAAAGAAACCTGGGGTCTCCTTCGACGAAGGAAAAACAACCCCTTACAACAGAAATTATAAGTCTAAATCCATGAGGATATATACAAAACATATATTAAAAGTCTGTTTGCTGTAACTGTATACTGGAGAAAAAAGACTATAATGGAGATTATATACAAAATACAAAAACATAAATATATAACCAAGAAGTGTGCTGTCAAAAAAGATGATAA